>PVKB01009050.1:0-10892 GCA_004027205.1 Ctenodactylus gundi | reverse complement strand
CTTAAAACTAACCCTAACCCTAACCATCACCCTAAACCTAACTCTAACCCCAAACCTAACCCTAACCCTAACACTAACTCCAAACCCAACTCCAAGGCCGACCCCAAACACAAACACAAACATAACCCTAAGCCTAACCATAAACATAACCCCAATCCCAACCCTAACCCAAACCCCAAAAATAACCCTAACCCTATCCGTAACCCCAATTCCAAACCCAAAACTAACACTAATCATAGCCCTAACCCTAACTCCAAACCTAACCCTAACCCAACTCCAACCCAAACCCCAACCCAAACCCCAAACGTAAACCTAATCCTAACCCTAACTACAAACCCAACTCCAAGGCTGACCTCAACCACTAAAAACCCTAACCCTAACCCCAATCCTAACCCTAACCCTTACTCGAAACCCAACCCCAAGGCCATCCCCAACCACAAACACAACCCTAAGCCTAACCCTATCCCTAACCCGAACCCTAACCCTAAACCTAACGCCAACACCAACCCAAGCCCCAACCCGAACCCCAAAAATAAACCTAACCCTATCCATAACCTCAACTCCAAACCGAAATCTAACCCTAACCCTAAACCCAACCCTAACCCTAACCGCAAATCAAATCCCAGCCCAATCCCTAACACCCTAACCCCAAACCCAACCCCAACCCCAAACCTAACCCTAACCCCAACCCCAATGCTAAACCCAACCCTAAACCTAACCCTAACCTTAACCCTAACCCTAACCCGAACTCCAAACCCAATTCCAAGGCCAACCCCAACCACAAACACAAGTCTAACCCTAACCCTATCCCCAACCCTAACCCTAAGCATAAACATAACCCCAATCCCAACCCTAACCCCAAAAATGACCCTAGCCCTATCTGTAAGCCCAACTCCAAACCCAAACTGAAACATGACCCTAGCCCTAACCCTAACCCCAACCCTAACCCTACCCCAACCCCAAAACCAACCACAACCCCAAAACTAACCCCAACCTCAACCCTAACCCTAACCCAACCTCAACCAAAATACCAACCCAAACCCCAACAATAACCCTAACCCTATCCGTAACGCCAAATCGAAAACCAAACCTAACCCTAACCCTAGCCCTAACACTAACACTAACCCTAACCCAAACCCAAAATCACCCTAACCCCAATGCCAACCAAACCCAACCCTAAACCTACCCCTAACCCTAATGCTATCCCTAACCCTAACCCTGAACTCCAGCCCAACCCCATCTCCAACCCCAACCCCAAACCCAAACCCAACCTCAAGCCCAACCCTAACCCTAACCCTACCCTCACCCTCACCCTCACCCTAACCCTAACCATAACCCTAACCCTAACTCCAAACCCAACTCCAAGGCCAACCCCAACCACAACCACAACCCCAATCCTAACCCTAAACCTAACCCTAACCCAAACCCCAAGCCCAAACCCAACTCCGAACGTAACCCTAACCCTAACCATAACCCTAACCCCCAAACCAACTCCAAGGCCAACCCCAAACACAAACACAACCCTAACCCTAACCCTAAACCCAAGCCCAAGCGCAAACCCAACCCCAATGCCAACGCCAATGCCAACCCCAACCCTTACTCTAAACCTAACCCAAAGCCCAAGACCAAACCCAACCCCAACCCCAAACCTAACCCTAACCCTAACCCCAAACCCAACCCCAATGCCAACACAAACCCAAACTCAACCGTAAACCTAAACTTAACCATAACCCTAACTCCAACCCTAACCCTGACCCTAAACCTAACCCTAACTCCAAACCTAACGCTAACACAAACACCAAACCCAACCATAACCCTAACCCCAAACTCAAAACAAACCCCAACTCCAACCCCACACCCAACCCTAACCCTAACACCAAACCTAACCCCAAACCCAACACCAACCATAACCCCAAACATAAACCAAACCCTTACCCAGACACCAACTCTAACCACAGCCCTAAACCTAACCCTAACCCTAACCACAATCTAACCCTAAACCATTACTCCAACCTAACCCTTCCCCTAACACTAACCCTAAATCCAATCCCTAACGCCAACCCTAAACCTAAGCCCAACACTAACCCCAAACCCAGTCCCAACCCCAACCCTATACCTAACACCAACCCTAACCCCAACCCTAACCCTAACACTAACCCCCATCCCAAACCTAACCACAACCCTAAACCCTACAACAATTATAAACCCAACCTCATCCTCAAACCCAAAGTTAAACCCAACCACAAACAAAACCCTAACCCTAAACCCAACTCTAACCTAACCCTAAACCTACCTGTGACCCCAAACCAGACTCCAACCCCAACCATAACCCTAACCCTAACCCCACGCCCAACACTAACCTAAAGCCTAACCCTAACCCAAACCCAACACCAATCCCACCCCTAAACCAAACACTAACCCTAACCCTAACCCCAAATGCAACTTCAAGGCCAACCCCGAACCTAAAGGCAACCCTAAACTGAACCCTAACCCCAACCCTAACCCTAAACCATACCCCAACCCCAACCCTACTCCAAACAACACCCCAACAATAACACTAACCCTATCTGTAACCCCAAGGGCTTAGGGTTAGTGTTGGGTTTAGGGTTGGGGTTATGGTTATGGTTAGGTTTCTGTTTATGGTTGGGGTTGGCCTTGAATTTGGATTTGGAGTTTGTGTTAGGGTTAGGGTGGGGGTTGGGGTTGGTGTTGGGTTTTGGCTTGGAGTTAGGGTTGGGGTTGGGGTTGGGGTTGAGGCTGGGATTGGGGTTAGGGTTAAGGTTAGGTTTAGGTTTGGGTTTGGAGTTGGGGTTACGGATAGGGTTAGGGTTTGGGTAAGGGTTGTGGTTGGGGTTGGGGTTGGAGTTTGGGTTGGGGTTGGGGTTGAGGTTACAGTTAAGGTTGGGTTTGGGGTTGGGGTTAGTGTTAGGGTTAGGGCTGGGGTTGGGGTTAGGGTTAGGGTTATTAGGTTTAGGGATAGGTTTGGGGTTGGGTTGGGGTTGGGTTTAGGATGAGGATTAGGATGAGGGTTAGGTTTGGTTTTGGAGTTGAGGTTATGGATAGGATTATGGTTATTGTTGGTGTTTGGGTAGGGGTTGGAGTTGAGGTTAGGGCTTGTTTAAGGTTTAGGTTTGGGTTTGGAGTTGGGGTTACAGGTAGTGTTACAGATAGTTGGGCTTAGGGTTAGGGTTTTTGTTCCTGCTGGGGTTGGGGTTAGTGTTAGGGTAAGGGTTGGGATTAGGTTTAGGGTTAGGGTTGGGGTTGGGGTTGGGGTTAGGATTAGGGTTAGGGTTGCGGTTGGGGTTTGGGTTAGGGTTGAGGTTGTCGTTAGGGTTAGGTTTAGGGTTAGGGTTAGGTTTAGGGTCAGGGTTAGCATTAGGGTTGTGTTTGTGGTTTGGGTTGGCCTTGGAGTTGGGTTAAGGTTAGGGTTAGGGTTAGGTTTGGGTTTGGGGTTGGGGTTGGGGTTGGGGTTGGGGTTTTATTTGGGGATAGGGTGAATATTAGGGTTATGGTTAGGGTTGGTTTTGGGTCGGTGTTGCAGTTCGTTTTGGGGTTGGGCTTAGGTTTAGAGTTGGGTTTAGGGTTGGGGTTATGGTTAGTGTTAGTTTTGTGTTTGTGGTTAGGGTGTACTTTGGATTTGGATTTGGAGTTAGGGTTAGTATTAGAGTTAGGGTTGGGGTTGGGGTTAGGGTTGGGGTTGGGTTTGGGGTTGGGGTTAGGGTTAAGGTTAGGGTTAGGGTTTTGGTTGGGGATGGGGTTGGAGTTGGGGTTGGGGTTAGGGTTAAGGTTAGCATTAGGCTTAGGTTTGGGTTTGGAGTTGGGGTTTCAGATAGGGTTAGAGTTATTTTGGTTTTTGTTTTGGGGTTGGGGTTGGTTTTTGGGTTAGATTTCGGTTTAGGGTTAGGTTTGGGGTTAAGGTTAGTGTTAGGGTTGTGTTCGTGTTTGTGGTTGGGGTTGGCTTTGGAGTTGGGTTTGGAATTAGGGTTAGAGATAGGGTTAGGTTTAGTGTTAAGGTTAGTGTCAGGGTCAGGGTCAGTGTCAGGGTCAGAGTGGTGTTCAGGGTTGGGGTTGGGGTTGGGGTTGTGTTTGCATTTGGGGTTATGGTTAAGGTTAGGGTTGGGGTTGGTGATGGGGTTTGGATTTAGGGATAGGGTTAGGGTTAGGGTTATGTTTAGGGTTAGGCTTAGGATTAGGGTTGGGGTTGGGGTTGGTTTGTTTTTTGTGCTTGGGGTTGAGGTTAAGGATGGGGTTAGGGTTCTGGTTAGTTTTAGGGTTAGGTTTGTGTTTGTGGTTGGAGTTGGCCTCAGATTTGCGTTTGGAGTTAGTGTTAGGATGAGGGTTAGGGTTAGGGTCAGGGTCAGGGTCAGGGTTAGGGCCAGGATCAGGGACAGGGGTCTGGGTCAGGATTGGGGTTGGGATTGGGGTTGGGGTTAGGTTTAAGGTTAGGGTTATGGTTGGGCTTGGCGTTAGGATTAGGGCTAGGGTTTAAGTTAGGGTTAGTGTTAGGATTAGGGTTGGGGTTTGGGTTTGGGTTGGGGTTGTGTTTGGGGTTAGGGTTAGAGTTGGGGTCCAGTTTAGGGGTAGGGTTAGGGTTAGGTTTTGGTTTGGAGTTGGGGTTATAGATAGGGTTAGGGTAATTGTTGGGGTTTGGGTTAGGGTTGGGTTTGGGGTTGGGGTTAGGGTTAGGTTTGTGTTTGTGGTTGGGGTTGGCCTTGGAGTTGGGATTGTAGTTAGGGTTAGGGTTAGGTTTGCGGTTGGGGTTAGGCTTAAGTTTGGGGTTAGGGTTAGGTCTAGGGTTATGGTTAGGTTTGGGTTTGGAGTTGGGGTTACGGATAGGTTTAGGGTTTTTTTGGTGTTTGGTTTAGGGTTGCGATTGGGGTTATGTTTATGGTTAGGGTTAGGATTTGGGTTAGGGTTAGTGTTAGGGTTGTGTTTGTGCTTGGGGTGGGCCTTAGAGTTGGGTTTGGAGTTAGGGTTAGGGTTAGAGTTTGATTTAGGGTTGGGGTTGGGGTTGGGGTTAGGGTTAGGGTCTTGTTCATGCCCAGAACCCTTGGCAAAGCTCTCTTGCCTGTCCTGGCTTTCCTCCCCTGAGGGTGGGGCTCTCTGCTCTCTGATGTGCTCCTGCTGCTCCTTCTGGGATCATTCAGGAGGTTGGCAGCCTTTTTCTCCCTTCTGTAATTGTCTCATGTGCCAGGTTGTTCCTAGGCACTGTTTAAGAGTGTTACCAGAAGCACTGATGTGGCTGGTCTGTGGCTCTTCTCTGTTATGGCTGACAAACACTGCCTCTCTGAAGCTGGTCTATGCACCTGGAAGCCATGTCAAGAGGCATGTAGGAGTTCATTTGCAGTATTGACTGCCCACAGGCTTGTTTCTGAACACCTGCTTTCAATTCCCACATCTCCTAGGCCCACTCTTACCTAGGTCTGAGGTTCCCAGCTGCGGACGTACTTCTCTCTGCAGTTTCCCTTGGCTCTTGGCCCTTAACATTTGGGCCAGGACAGGTACTTTGGCAGGTCTTTTCTTAAGCTTCTGATACATCTACAGAGTTTCTAACCTTCCTGTGTCTTCCTTTCAAATATTGGGGCTCTCCTTTCTCTCCTAACTAAGTTGAATAGGCAGGTTATTTTTTTTTTTTTACTATAATCTCAACTTCTTGAGCGAGTCTACGAGGAGACATTGAGTGGTTCCATTATTCAGTCACCATCTTGCCCAGAAGTGATCAATACTCTCTTCTTGAAAAGACTTTGGTTATTATTAATATCAGTTGTTATTATTATTAGTTATTTGCAATATTGAAGATAGAACCAAGGTCCTTTACATTGAACTTTATCCCAACCAATTATTAATTTTTATTCTGGGCCAATGTCTCACTAATTAAGTTGCCCAGCTTGGGCTTCAAATTGCTGTCCTCCTGCTTCTGCTCCCAGTGTGGGAGGATTACAGATCTGCACCACCAGGCCCAGCTTATTATTTTCTTTTTTATTTTTTGCCCGTTTTATTGATATGTATAAGTGCAAAATTTAAGGTTTACAATGAAGTTGAGCATTTTGTGCACATATGTATCTTAAAACGAAAAACAAAGTGAACCAGGGGGATAGGGTGGGGAGGGTGGGAGGGGTGAGTAGGGGGAGGGACAAAAGGAAAGTGGGAAAGTACTTGTCACCTTGACAGCTCATTATTTTCTGTGAAGATTCAAAGAAATACTATCTTAACAATAGCTCTAGGCTGAGTGTGTCCTGGTGAATACATGGAACCTCAGCTACTCAGAAGCCTGAGGCAAGAAGACGACAGATTGAAACCCAGCTTCAGCTGCTCAGGAAGACTCTGTCTCACGAGAAAAAATAAGAGGGTTAGGATGTAGAGGATGTTGCTCAGTGGCAGAGCTACATGGATTCAAATCTCAGGACTGGGGGTGAGGAGTAGCTTTACCATAGTTGTGAAAGGTACCTCCAGAGTTCCAAAGTGAACCACTGTTGGTGTGTATTCTTAACACATATACCAAGTATTTCCATACTATGTTGGAAATCTAAACTCCAAGTACTTTCTGTGGTCTGACACTGTAGCGAAGTCCTGTGTGCCTTGGCCTGAGGCAGGCAGGGCCCCTCTATAAGGTGGATTTGAGCATAGCACTCTTGTCCTCCCCATCAAAGGTGCCGAATCATCCCCTCTGGGGATGTGAAAGGTTGGTGGGTCCAGACCCCGTGTAGAATCCTCTGCTGTGTGCATCTGAGCAGAGCTTCCATGTCCTGACTTCCTGGTGTGTTGGCAGAGTCAGGTACAATGAGGATGTGACCTGAGTTCCCACATTCAGAGATCTCAGATGAGTGTAGAACACTAAAAAGATGGATGTGAGAAGAGCCCACATTTGCCACAACCTCAGTTGTGTGTGGAAACTTCTACAATGTGAATTTCCGCAGAGTCACCTTCCATGGCCTCACTACCTCGGGCACACATGGACAACACCAGAACTCACCATGTCCTGACCACCTCAGCAATGTAGAACCCTCTGTGACCTCATGTGAAGAGCCTCCAAATCCTGACCGTCTCAGCTGTATCCGATAAACAGGGGTGCAAGTGGGGACACCTCACCCTGACCATCTCCTAGTGTGTGGCATCCTCTAACAGGTGGCTGCATTCAGAGCCTGCCACGTGCTGTTATCTCGGGGTGTAGAGCTCTGTAGGCCAAGAATATGAGCAGAGTGCCCGTATGTCCTGACCATCTCGGGTAGCTGTAGAGCCCTCTACAGCATGGGTGTGACCCAATGTCGTCACCCACTCAGGTGATCATGTTCCCTCTTCAATGTGAACCTCCATACTGACAAATTCAGCAGTGTGGTGACCCCTGTACACTACCAGTGTGAGCAGAGCCCCAGGCACTCCATGTTGTGATTGTGTCTCCTGTGTGCGGAAATCTGTACAATGTGGATATTATGTGGTGCCTCAAGTGCAGATCACCTGTGGCATTTGCTAAGCCTTGGAACATGTAGATGTCAGCTGATTCCCCACTTCCTGACCACTTCTATTGCATCTAGAGCCCTATATAATCTGAATGTGAACTCAGCTTTAACCACATTATTCATGCAGCATGAGACACATAGGGAACCCTCCACAAGGTAAATGTCAGAAGACCCTGATCATGCCATGTCCTGAACTCTTCAGACATGTGGAAGTCTCAAAATTTGGTTGGAAGCCAAGTCCCTTCTGGTCTGCACTGCTTATGGCTTGTGTGGAGCCCTGTACAACATGAATGTGAGCACAAGCCCCTATGTCTTGAACATCACTGGTGGGTTGGGACCCTCTACAATGTGATTGCTAGAAACTGCTCTTTGTCATGATTACCCCAGGAATCTCCCCTATAGAATCCTCTAGAACATGATTATGAGGGGAGCCCCCAGAGTCCTGACATCCTCCACTTGGGTGGAGCCCTCTAGGAGTATGCTGAAGGCAGAAAACTACCATGTTCGCCTCATCTCATTTTTGTCTCTGGAGTCAGTTACACTGTAGGTGTTAATATGAGCAGTGCCATGTCCTGAAAAATTCATATATGTATATAGCCTTCTACAACATGAATGTGACCAGAATGTCTCATGTCCAGTCCTCTTTGATGTTTGTCTAGCCCTTGACTATGTGAATATGAGCTTCCTCAAGAGCTCCATATAATGGGAATATGGGAAGTGTCCTTACACCATGTCCTAATACTCTCCATAATGCAGATGTGATGAAAAATTCCTAGAATTTTATCACCCTGCCAAGGGGGATGCCCCCCACCATGTCCTGCTTATCTTAGCCACTCTGGAAGTAATCTACAATGTGGATGTAGGCTTAGCCCCCACCTCAAGTCCTGATGATTTCAGGTTACGCAACATCAATACAATGTGAATGTGATTAGAACCACACCCATACCGTGTGCTGACTACATCACTCATATGTGGAGCCTTCTACTAAGTGATTATGACAGGCAAACCCGCAATTCCTGATGATCTCAGGCTTGTGTGGAGCCCCTGATAGATGGGCTGTGAGCAAACACCCTCCCATATCTTGACCATATCATGTGTGTGTAACAATCTACAGTTTAGGTGTAACCAGAGCCATTAAAGTCCTCACCATCTGGACATTTATAGACTCACTAACAATGTGGATGTCAGTTGATCTGCTCAAATTGTGGCTATCTTGACAGTATCTACAGTCCTATATTATGTGAATGTAGCTGAACATTTGCCACATGTCCTTCCAGTGGCAGCTGAATATGGAGTCTTCTACAATGCCTGTGATACAGACATGCTCTCTTCCTATGTCATGACATCCTCAGACTTATGTGAAACCCTCAACAATGTGCTTGTAGGCAGAGTCCTCCCTGCAGCCTTTCCATCTCTGGCTTGTGTGGAGCCCTGTATACACACAAATTTGGATACAACTCCTCATGTCCTGAACATCATTGTTGAGTTGGGACCTCTACAATGTGCTTGTTATCAGAGTCTAACTCTGTTTTCATGACCCCAGGTATTGGTAAAGCCATCTACAATGTGATTGTAGTTGGAGGTCGCACAAGTCTTGATGTCCTCAGGCTTGTGTGAAACTCTCTACAATGGTGCTGGTGGATGCTTTATGCATGTAGGGAGTCCTCTACTATGTAGGTGTCACCCAGGCCCTTCATATCATAATCATATATAGCATATATGGAACATTCTCCAATGTGAAGGTAAGTAGATTCTCCATATATTTAGCACCTCAGGAATTTGTGGAGTCTCACAACAGGATATGGGGACATGTCCAGTTTTCCTGACCAGCTCAATTGTGTGGCGGCGCCTCAACACCCTAGCGCTATGTGCTGACACCTTCTATAATGATGATACTGTGACCAGAACTCCTCATATCCTCGTCATCTTGTCACTTGAAGGCCTCCAGATGTGCTGACTACTTCTTGAGCTTTGTACAATATGAACATGGGTTGAGATATTCCCCCGAGACCTGATGGTCTCAAGGCCATAGGAAACTTACATAGTGTGAATGCATAGAACTGCCCCTGTTGTGTTCTGATGACCTCAGTCATGGGGGAACATTCCACAAGTTGATTATCAAAAGGGAGCCCCTAAGGCCTGATGACCTCAGGCTTGTGTGGAGGCCTCTATGAATGTGCTCAGGTAGAGTTCCCCCACGCATTCTGACCACCTTCTATGTGTGTGGAACCTGGTAAAAGTGTGGATGTGACAAGAACTCTACCTGTCCTGGTCTTCTATGGCATTCATGAAGCCATCCACAATATGGCTGCCAGCTGATTTCCCCAATGTCCTGACTACTTCAACCACACCTGGAGCCCTTTATTATGGAAATGTGAACCAACCCTTTGCCCCATGTGCTTACAATGTCAAGGGCATGTGTAGACTTCTACAATGAAAATGTCAGAAGAGCACCTTCACCCCATGTCTACTTCCACAGACTTGAGGAGAACCCTCTAAACTGTGATGGTAAGCAGAGGATCACCTCGTCCTCTTCACCTCTGACTGTGTGAAGTCCTTCCCCACACAACTTTGAGCAGAAACTGCTACGTATGATTATCATAGATTGGTGTGGGACACTGAACTATGTGACTGTGAACAGAACCCCTCAAATATTTTTGACCCAAGGTATCTGCGGATCCCTTTAGGACATGATGGTGAGGGGACGCTCCCTATGTCCTGATGACCTCAGTCTCGTGTAGAGCCCTGTACTAGTGTGAAGGTGGCAGAAGAGTGCCTCGCGTCCTGATCATCTCATGTGTGTGTGAAGCCATCCACAATGTGAGTCTGATCAGGGCTGGGGGCATAGTTCAGTGACCTGAGCTTATGCCTACATAGCATGAGGCTGTGGGTTTTATCTACCAGCAGTACATAATACCTGAGGCATGTTGGTGCATGCCTGTAACCTGAGCACTTGGGAGGCTGAGTCAGGAGACCTGCCATGAGTTCCAGCCGTGGCTACATAGTGAGTTCAGGACCAGCCATGACTGCAGAGGAAAACCCTGTCTTAACAAAATAAACCAACAAAAAGTATCTTATCCTGATCATGTGTGACATGTATAGTTCCCTCTTTAATGTGGAGGTAAGTAGAATCCCGTCATACACTCAAACCTCAGGAGTTTGTGGAGACCCAGAACATGGATGTGAAAGAATCCCCATGGTTCTGACCATCTTGTTTGTGTGGAGCATCAACCATGAGGCATGAGCAAGAACCCAGAAGACAGGGCCATCAATAGCACATGGAACCTCTAAACCATTGAGGGGAAGAGCAACTTTATGTCCTGATAATCTGAAATATGTATGGAAACCTCTAAGACAAGGAATTCAATGCAGGCTTCCCATCCCATGTGTGTTTAGCATCCCCGACAATGTGAATGTGCTCAGAGTCTGCCATGC
>PVKB01009049.1:0-10913 GCA_004027205.1 Ctenodactylus gundi | reverse complement strand
CCGCTCCAGCCGGCGCACCTTCTCCAGGTAGCTGGCCAGGCGGTCGTTCAGGAACTGCATGGTCTCCTTCTCACTGCCATTGAAGGAGCCCTCGCAGTACCAGTTGCAGTTGCCCACGTTGGCGGGGATGTTGCAGGCCCCGGGCAGGGTGCAGCCGTGGCAGCTGGGGGGCACGCAGGGCCGGGAGGAGCAGCTGGTGTGGCAGCTGAAGGAGGGCAGGCAGCAGTTGCAGGACATGGTGCTGGGACAGGTGGTGGAAGGGCTGAGCTGCTGGAGGTAGGTACGGGTGAGGTTGGAGTCTCTCTTTCCTCCATGGCCCTTTTATACCCTTAATTGCGGGTGGGGGCTTGGCAATTGGCATAATTTCCTTTCGTCATGCTCCAGCTAATTTTTCTTCAAAATATGCTAGTTAGATGTTCCCAAAGAGTCCTCCCTCACCTCATAAAATTATTCCATTCCGCTTGTGTCACACCAGGCTCTTCCTGAGTACTAGCGGTTGATGAAATCAGAGTTTTGTCAGATGGCTTCAAAGGAGGCAGAATCATTATAGCCCAAAAAGGCTCACTCCATTACTCAGAGGACAGCTGGGGACACGAGGTGAAGTTGTCTGGGAATCAGATGTTCTTCTCCTTTGAGATTCTACCTTACCATCTCTGGAAAGAGAGCTTTTGAAGAGCTCACCCAGGTGCTTTTCTCCTCCAAAATCTAGCCAAGTCTCAGCATTCAGTTCAACTCGTCCATATAACAGAAACACACCTATACCCGTTGTGAAGATCCTGGGCCTTGTTACTGTTTGGGGCTTCAGGAATTTGCTGATATATGGAGAGGTTGAGAACAATTTTACCTTTATGTTTTATGAAACGTAAAGTGGAAACTGGATGGATGGATGGGTTGGGATAGTGCTGAAGGAGGGATTAGCCAGCTACAACCTACAGGTTTTATACGACACATCCTCAGGGTCATACATTGCAAGATGGTAGAACTTTTTAAGAGATGGGGCCATCAGGTGGGTTCTCTGATGCTGTGAGCATGGAGCTGGAGAGAAACATATTTATAGTCTGAAGCAAAGTTCAGCCTGTTGCATTCTTCCATGAATAAAGCTCTAATGGAACACAGCCGTGGCACTTCATTTAAGATGGTCATTGGCTGCTTTTATGCCGTAGTGGCGAAGATGAGTTTCTGCTTACAGAGACCACAGGGCGAGAAAAGCATAAAATATTTATTTTGTGGCCCTATACAGAAAAAGGCTTGCTAATATACCCTAAAACAGTAGTCTCTCTTGGAAGTTTCTCTCACCTGATTCCTAGACTTATCTGAGAACATTAGCACCCCTAGAAGAAGCCTTGCCCAACCTGAGATCCTCCCAGTTCGCAGGGCACATGAAAAGGCAGCTTGACTCTATCTCAAAGACTTTGATACTTCCCAGGATACGTGCACTTTTATCTATCACCCCTTGGACTTTCCTAAATCCCACAGAATCTCCCTGTGGCCCAACAATCAATTTTAACAGAGCAGCCTTCCTCATCTCGCCTGCTTTTCCTTGTCACACTATCTGTGTTCTGTAAAGACACAAAGGCAGGGTTCAGAAAGTCCCAGAAGAGGATTTGTGGGCTACCTAAGTCATTTACAGAGAGATGTGTCTAGGTTTCAAAGGTCGTGTGAGAAGAACAGAAAATCATACCTTTGATCTTGTAGTTGTGTGAGTCTTCCTTTTTTTCTCAGTCTACCTAAAGATCTATGAGTTTTGCTTGTCTTATCAAAAAAAAAAAAATTCTTGGACTGGGTGAGGGGTGGATGCATTACACATCTCAGCAGGAGGAGAGGGGGTGGTACACACCTTACTGATTAGAGTGCTTGCCTGGGAAGCATGAGGCCCCAGGTTCAATCCCCCAGTGCCACATACTAGCTGAATATAGTGGTGCGCACCTGCAATCTCAGCACTTGGAACGCTGAAGCAGGAGAATTGCCATGAATTTGAGGCCAACCTGGGTTCCATAGTGAGTTCAAGACCAGCCTAGAATGCAGAGTGAAGCTCTGTCTCAAAAACAAAACTACAATAAAATAAAGAAAACAACACGCTTAATGTCTGTGTTAGTCGGCTTTCCAGGATTAAACCATACCATCTGAGCTGATCGATTTGCAGAGAAGAGGTTTATTTTGGCTCAAAATGTTAGTTTCCAGTTCACGATCAAATGGTCCTGTTGTCTGGGACTTATGAGGAGGCAACATGGGGTGGGGGACACATGTCAAAGCAAAACCACTAACAGTAATAAAGCCCAAACAGTAATAAAAACAGGCCAGAGTTCCACAATCCCCTTCAAGGATGTACCCCTGATGATATAAAGACCTCCCGCTAGATCCTACCTTTTAATAGGTCCAACAGTTCCCAATAGCACCACCTTGAGGACCAAGCCTTTAACACATAAGACTTTGAGATCCAAACTACAGCACTTTTTATTGCCTTTCTATTATTTCTTTCTTTCTTTTTTCCTTCCTTCTGCTAACTTTGGGCTGAGTTTGTTCTTTTCCTTATTCTTACGATATAAATTGCTTATCTGAGAACTTCTTCCTTACCACAGGCATTATCACCACAACACTCCCTCTCGGCACTGCTTCGGCCGCATCTTGCACATTCCAGTGTGCCTTCTTCTCCTTCTTTCTCTCTTCCTCTCCTGGGCCTCCTCTAATGCGTACAGTGGTCTGTGTTATGGTGCCCAGGAAATTCCTTTCTTTTTCTGTTTCATTCTTTTTTCCTTTTGCTCTTCTGGAGGGAAAGTTTCCAGTAGCTGTCTTTGATCCTCCTTTCTTCTGCTTGATGATGAGCTTTCGAGCTCCACTTACAAATTCTTCAATTCAGCTGCTGTTCTCATAAGCAAGCTGACCTCTGCTTCTCTTTTTATGGTCTTTCTCTTTGCTGAAATCCTCGCTTTCTGTGCTGTCCTCCTCATCTTGTAGAGTGTCTTTATGGTGGCTGTGTTCCGTTCTCATTCACGTGTATCATGTATTTCTACTTCACTGGAATAATTTTCTAGAGATTATTTTGTGCACCTGGGGCAATTTTCTCTTTTCCTCATTCTCTTTGACTCTGATTCTTTGTGCTGGGAGTATCTGTGCACTATGTGCACAAACAGCCATCTCTCCCGGTCTTCGTGAATTGGTCTCCTGTAAGAGAAAACCTTCATTCATCGGTTCAGCTAGAGATTCTGGAAGCCTCTTAAAGTCTTGCACTAGTCCAAGCCATCGCCTCTGTTTTTTGACACTGCCAGGCATCCGAGATGAGAGAGAAGCCTATTCAGCAGGCTGTCCCCAGACAAGAGAGAACACTGGGCACGTGGCCAAGCTCTTTCTCTCACCACAAAGAACCTACGGTCTGGAAATGGTCGCTGGCTCGTTTTGAACTAGGCCAGGAAAGGGGCTATGGTGAACATTAATGTGCTAGTCAAATTGCTCTTCCTGGCCTCAGGTGTCTAAGGTATGTCCCATAAAACAGGCAAGACTGAAGCTAACACCTTAGGAGACCTCCGAAAAAATCTGAATGGTGAACGTATGGTCCACTCCTTCCTTTCTCTCAACACAGAAAGCTGGACAGCTAAGGATATTTTTTCCTGGTCCTTTGGCACTGTGATGGAAGTAGGGATTACTGACAGTGAATGTCTTGAATCTGTTTACCAGCTTCATTTTGGCTGGTTTCACTTGCCCAGAGCATTAGAGTCTCTCAACTTGTTACTGAATTTCTCACAATAGGAACTGATCTCTGTGTGTCGTAGTTACATTGCTGTTTTTATGAGAGGTAAGAGGGTCCATGGCTTCCTGTTCCACCATCTTTCTGGTACCATTTCCCAAAGAAATGCACATTTGAAGGTAAACGATTTACACCCCTACCTACGAGACAAGCTCAAAGAAGTCAGTTCTCTTTTTTGAGTCTTGTTTTCCTCATCTTTTAAAGTAATAATAATTCTGCCTGCCTCATAGATTTTTGTGAAAGGTGAGTAAGATATTATTTGTGAACACGGATGTGGGACAGAGTGATGGTGGTTATTTCTGTAAACTTTATCCTTCCCGTGGTTGGCTTAGGTGGCTCAGATGAACATTTTTTTAAAAATCTGCCTTTAAGCAGACATCTGTGCACATTACCCACATTAGCCCAGTTGTGACCAAATCTTGCTCACTTACTTTGTAAGTGCCAAGGGAACAGAACTCCACATGAATTAATCAATCAAAAAAAAAAGGTTAACATTAACTTAGTTGCTGGGACAGGAAGTTTGCAGGTGACCCTTGTTCCTACCATCTCTGCTAAATCCTGACCCTGTGGGCTTAGTTATCTGATTCTGGTGGCTCGCAAAGAGAACAAGTTCTCCACAGGGAGTTGTATCACCACCAAAAACTCCTTTCTGGCACTGACATTGAAACAAGCTCTGCTTATCCTGTAAGAATCCTGCAACCTTAGAACTCTGTGCAAGAATTCATAATGATAATAATGGCGGTATTGTTGGATGGCATTGACCATGATGGTGATAATAATGAAATCACCTCATGAAATCTTACAGTATGCCAAACAAGGTGCTAGGCAAAAAGATACAAAAGACATTTCTCCCAACAACCCTCTAAGCTTAGCCTATTATTCTTGACTGATTGATAAATAAATTGAAAAAGGCTCAAAATTTGTCTAAGATACAGCCAATTTCTAGCGGGCCTGGGATTTGCCTAAGATATGTCCAATTTGTGATGGAGATAGTGACTGACTTCTGAGTCTGAACGTGTGTGTGTGTGTGTGTGTGTGTGTGTGTGTGTCAGAAAGTCTTCTTCTTTGACGTTACAAGAGGGAGGAAATTTTAGAATCACTGCTGCTTGTGGCCTGTGGTCTCTCCGTTTATAAGTTTTCCTTCTAATCTCCTCTGGGACAGGAGTCTTCTAATGCTTTGAGCATCCAGCCACTCTCTATAGTACTTTCCCAAATGAAAACCACGTTTAACTTATTTACTTTTCCCCACTGGCAAACAGCTATCTTATTATGCATAACTGGTTCATAAATCCAGGCTAGAAATATATTGCCTTTTTCTGAGGATATCAGCAAGTGAAAAGGAACAATAGTATAACAAATGGTGATTTAGTATGTGGGGAAAAGCCTACTTGCCTAACCCTGAACATTTAACCCTTAAATTTTAACCTCAGAGGTAAGTTCTGCTTGCTAGAATCAAAGAATATCAAAGAGAGAAAAGCCTGAATTTACAGAGGAGAAAACTAGGACTTGAATAGTGACAGAGAAAGGCAATATACAGCAGCAGCTCACTTTCTAGTAAGAAGCCCTATGAGGCACCCTCCCATGCAGCATTCTATCCTGACCCCACACTTGGGTGTTCAGGTTCCATGATTGTCACCGTGTATCAGAGATAAGGAATCTGAGACATAGGGAGGAAACTTAACTTGGCAAAATGGCATAAGAAAGTAGAATTAAGTGTGCGGGCCCGCCACAGCACTTGTGAGGTACACGGATGAAATGGGACCCAGGCCAGGATGGGACAAGATGGAAGAACTGGGGGGAAATGCAGAAGAACGATCAGGGCTCTGAGCACACAGATGACAAAACACACCTAGGCTTCCTGCACATGGCTTTCTTCCTCAGAAAACTGGAGGTTAAAAAGATGACGAGTCCTACAGGCTTGTCAGAAAGCATGCCTCTTGGGAGTCATGGGATGGGCTTTATAAAGGAAAATGCTGAGCATCCCTGGATGGACCTACTGTTCCTCCCGAAGATGCAGACAGCAGCCTCGGGCCCCAAAGAACTCAAGTGGTGGCCTTAACCCCAGACATAAGAACAAAAAAAAAAAGGGGGGGGGGAGATTTTGCTCTATTCTATGGCAAATGTAAAATCTTTTGGGAAACAGTAAAAGTCAGGAAAAAATTAGTAAGAGGAAGCTAACAGGGACAAATTAAAAATTCAAGAGTTATATACACACTTGTCAAGAATTCAAACCAAGACAATCCAAGAACAAACAAAACAGGTCACCAAAGAGCATGGAAGATGTCACATGACCTAGAGTCCTGGGGTCACCATCAAATATGAACCTGGACCCAAAGAATATCAAGTAATGCTGAGTAACAGCATATAGTCTTGTTGCAAGGCTGAGCTTAAAGAACTAAAAAAAGAAAGTATGATGAAAGCACGTTGAGATCGTTCTGATTTGTCAAGGTTGATACCTTCTTAATACCCGTTTTGTCAACTTGAGTGCACTAAGAGACGCCTGGAGAGGTGGTTGGACCATGGGCACTACGCTTCACTGTGGATCGATCCACTAATGCTCACAGCTGAATGTGCTGTTAAAAGATATGGCCCAGGTGGAGGAGGGTCAGTGGGATGTGGCCCTGGAAGGTCCGCCCTTCACTGACGCTCTTTTCCTGTGCTCTGCTTCCCAGCCACCATGAGGTAAGCAGTGTTGGTCCACCGCGTCCTCCTGCCATGATATCCCCGCCTTGGAACCAGCCAACCATGGACTGAAACCTCAGAAACCATGAGGCAAAATAAATCGCACCTTTAAGTTGGGAGTGTGGGTATTTTGTCCCAGCAATGGCAAAGCTAACCAAAAAACCATTCAAAGGAAAACCTTGTGAATAAGGTGGACGATCAAGTTGAATAATTAAAAGCAAATGAGCTTCATATGATTATGACTCATAATCAACTTTAAAGCCAATTCCTGAATAGACCTGCCAAAAATTAGTTAGGAATCTATACACATTAGTAACTTGTGTGTAGGAGCCAACTTTGAAGAATGCCATTGACCTGAATATGTTGATTTTGTTCTGACTTATATGCAACTAGCCCTTACATTCAAATCCTTTAACTGCTAATAAATAAACATGATTCTCAAGAAGTTTTCAAAGCTCAGTTTCTTTATTTGTAAAATGGGGTTCATTTTTAGCATTGTTATCAATATGAATTAAAATAAGATTCAGAGCTTTTCTTGACCTGCAGTAAATGTTCAATAAATGAGTGCTATATTAGTTTCTTGTCATTGCTGCCATAAATTAGCACAAAGTTAATGAGACGTAAAACCACCCAAGTTTATTACTGATAGTCCTGTAGGTCAGAAGTCGAAAATGAATCTAAAATCAGAGTTTTATTCTGTGTTAAAATTAAGGTAGCAAGCTGTATTACTACATGATAATGATAAAAAAATTTTCAAAAAGGAAATTTTACAAATACATTGATAATAACGTCAAAAATAATAAAACACATAGGAATAAATTTAACCAAGATGGCAAAAGATATATCCTGGAAGCTATGAAATATAACTGAGATAAATTTAAAAAGATACAAATACATGGAAAGGTATCCCATGTTCATAAATTAAAAGATATACTATTGTTAAAATGACAATTTTCAATATGACCAGCCAAAGCAATCTACATTCGTGCAATCCCTATCAACATCCCAATAACAATCTTTTCAGCTATACAATACCCATTCTAAATTTTATATTAAGGGGCTGAGGGAATGGCTCAGCAGTTAAAGCACTTGGCTAGCGAGCACTAAGTCAGGTGCTAAATACCCAAGTTCAGTTCCCCAGCACCACATAAGCCAGTCGTGGTGGGGCACACCTGTAATCCCAGCACTCAGGAGGCTGAGGCAGGAGGATTGCCATGAGTCCAATGCCATCCTGGGCTCCATAGTGAGTTCAGGACCAGCCTGGGCTGGTCTCATGAGACCCTGTCTCAAAATAATAATAATTAATATTAATAATAATAATAAATAAAAAGAACAACAAAGTTGAATAACTCACACTTCAAATTTCAAAAATTAACACAAAGTGATAGCAATCAAGGGTGTGCTGCTGGGGGGGAAGACAGATTTATAGACCAATACAATAGAATTGAGAGCTCAGAAATCAATCCTCACATTTTATGGCCAAATGATTTTTTTATCAACCATGCCAAGACCAATCAGTGAGCAAAGGAGTCTTTTCAGCAAACAGTATTGAGAAACCTAGTTATCCACAAAGTAATGAAGTTGGACACTTACCTTTTATTACATACACAAAGTTGGCTGAAAAAAGGATCAAAAGCCTAAAAACATGAGTTAACACTATAAAACTCATAGAAGAAAACAGAGAGTATTGGGATTGGCACTGATTTCATATATATGACACAAAAAAACAAGGCAATGAAAGAAAAAATAAAATGAACTTCGTCAAAATTAAAACTATTTGTGCACTAAAGGACCCTACCAAGAGAGTAAAAAGGAAATTTCCATATTGGAAGAAAATATTGACAAATCATATACTCGATGGGAATTAATGCCCGGAAATTATTGAGCACAATTATAACTCAATAATAACAAAAAAGCAAACTACAACCTAAAAAGGAAACTTAAAAATGGGCAAAGGATTTGAATAAAGGAGATTTAAAAATAGCCAATAAGACACAAAAAAGTGCTGAACATCGTTAATCATGCAAACAAATCTAACCCACTATGAAATACCAATTCACACCCATAGGTCGGCTATCATTTGAAAATAAAAGTTAACAAAAATATAACAAGTGTTGGCAAAGGTATGGAGAAATTAGAACACTGAGCATTTCCGGTAGGAATTTTAAATGGTGCAGCCACCATGAAAATCACATAATTTCATATCATTTGATTGTTTCTGTTTATAGGATATGCTTCATCCAAGTATTGTAATGACATCAAAACAGTCTTCTGGAGTTTCATCAAACCCATGCTTATCACCTCAGTGGATCTTATTTAGAGTCTTTTTTAAAACAAAAAGGTGCCCTTTCTTGGTAAATATTGATGTCATCAGCCCCAGAACGTGTCACATGTCACTTTCTATACTCAGAGATTTGCTTCCAGCACTAACCTAGCTGTTTGTAACACCAGAGGATTGTGTTTTGTAGTAGCACTACCTGGGAGCCAGTTTTATCCCTTTCAACAAACTGTAAATCACTTGCAGTTGGGAGCTGTCTCCACACGTCTCTCCCCACGCCACCAGCCAACATCTGCATGTTCTGGCCAAAATGGATTAAGAAAGGCCAAAGTATCAAAATGGGAGTCATCTCTGATAGAGCCAGAGAGGGGAGAAGAGCGGCCAGAACCCCGGGCTAATGAGGATCTGCACACACTGGAAATGACATGTTTGGTACAGCAGGCACGGGTGCTTCTAAGGCTGCCTGGACCTTCGATAACCCACGGCTATGGACCAATAATCCTGCTGAGAAAAGATGGGCTTCCCGGACCTTCTTTCTACCCTCCAGCTCAAGCCTCCTTTGGGCAGGTTGAGATACCAGCATCTCTGGAAGATTGCACATCAAGAGAAAAATCTAGGAAAAGTCAACGGGAGATAGAGGCTGTGGCACGCAGCCATCACCCCTTGTTCTTGGTGGCAGCTGGGCCTCATCCATGGGCTCAGGGCACCCGGCCAGCCTTTTACCCACCAGGCGTGAAATGGTTATGTCTCCGAGAGTCAGGGCCTTGTATGGTCTGACTTTTAAGTGGCTTTTTATAGTCCTCAAGTTATGAACATATTGCAACCAATGAACACCAATGAAAATGGCACAGGCCTTGCCAGGAAAGTCATGTTTATTAGGAGGTTACAAGGGAGGGCCGCTGGCACTTCAGAGAGCTGGGCACGCGAAGGAAGAAGCAGATCCTGATAATGGAAGGAAGGCAGGGAAGGACCTTGAGCAGGTTGGGGGCTGGAGGCGTCAGTAGGGTTCTTGGCTGCCCCACTAGTGCTGTTCCAGCCATCCACTTTATGTTTTCAGACCCTTTTCACAGAATGGACTTGAGTCAGCTCTGGAGAGCCAGGCCATTGCTCCTCTGGCATCCCCTGGGTTCTAGCGCACAAAGGAGTTGCAGGGTCCACAGCGAGGTCGTGGGACACAGGGCGTGCAGGGAGCTGGGGGTGGGCAGGGGGCGCAGGGGTTGGAGACGCAGGGCCCAATGGGCTTGCCGCAGGCGTTGGTCGTGGCACAGGGGTTGCAGGGAAGCCTGGAGACAAAGAGTGATGCAGAAAGGTGAGTCGAGGAAGACTATAATCAAATACCAGAGAAACCCCAAGGCTAGAAGGCCCATCGGGACGCAGGCTGGCCATGTGCAAGACCATCAAGTGACTAGTGCTTCTCTACCACAGGGGGCCTAAATTGCCAGTCAGAATCTGCACCTCTGACCTCTCTGCACATCTGGCCACCCCTAGATGGTGGCCTTGGATTAGTTACCCTACTTTCCTTGCCTCCAGGATAGGGAGAGTACTGATCCAGCCTATCTTGTGGTGATTATAGGGCCAGATACGGTAGCATATGTTAATGTACCCTAGAGACAACACACACGGTAGAATGTCAGATGTATCATTGAGTCTCCCTCATGGGATTGCACATGTTATGGCAGTAAAATGCAAAGAATTGACTCTACAGTTTCAATCTGTACGCCACACGCTCTTGCTACCAAATCATTTGATGTATTTACTGATGAGCATATGTGTTTTTCTGAGTTCTGTTGCAGCATGTCTGGCATGAAGGCCTGAATTCTTTTCCAAGGCATGCAGTCCTTGTACAGTCAACTGAGCAGTATCCTCGCGTGCGGGGCTTCTGCAAACACCTCCAGCTCTGTACTCACTTGCAGTCCTCGCTCTCCAGCAGGCCCCGGTACGTGTTGATCTCGCACTCCAGCCGGGCCCGCACGTCCAGCAGCACCTGGTACTCCTGGTTCTGCCGCTCCAGATCAGCCCGGATCTCCCCGAGCTGCGACTCCACGTTGCTGATCATGCACTGCAGCTGGGACAGCTGGGAGCTGTAGCGGGCCTCGCTCTCGGTCAGCGTGTTCTCCAGGGAGTTTCTCTGTGGCGGGGAAAGGAAGGGACGTCAGAGAGCTGCTCCTCCAGAGGATCCTCCATGGGCTTCCAAAGAACTAGGGGGAGTGT
>PVKB01009048.1:0-10927 GCA_004027205.1 Ctenodactylus gundi | reverse complement strand
GGCCTCCCGAGTGTTGTGATTACATGCATGCACTACCACGCCCAGCTTTACATGGTGCTGGGGAATTGAACTCAGGGCCTTGAGCTTACAAGGCAGGCACCAGCCCCATGTTGTTCCAATTGTGACATTTCTTTTCTTTTTATATTTTTGAGGCAGGGTCTTGTTCTGTAGACTAGGCTGGCCCTGAACTCACTATGGAGCCCAGACTGACCTTGAACACGTGGCAATCCTCCTGCCTCCCTCTCCTAAGTGCTGGGATTACAGGTGTGCACCACCATGCCCAGCTATTATGTAATGCTGGGGGATAGGGCAAGCCCCTCAGGCTTCCTAGGCAAGTGCTCTAACAGCTGAGCTATGTGCCCAGCCCCGTGGTCGCATTTCTCAGACAGCTTGGTAAACGAACACAATACTACATTACAGCTGAGTGACACCATCCGGCGCGCTCAGTGCTTCCCCATTCCCGTTCCTGTCTTCTGCATTGCGATTTCCCCTTGTCCACGGATGTCCCAAAGGCAAGGAGGGATGGTCCCTTGACTGGGAAGAAGGTAGAAACAGTTGTGTATTAGCAGGAGGTCTTGGGGAAGGCTCTGCTGGACAGAGATCTGCAGCAGAAGGCTTGGCCCTGCTCCTGGCTGACACTGCTCTCCATTCTGAATGGCGCCAGGCTTGCGTGAGGCGGGGCAGGAGGCAGGAGAACAAATTTTATGTGACAGAAACCAAACTGACCAAACTGAATTTCAGATGCAGGCCAGTTTCAATAATGACTTGATATAAAAAATAATGACTTGATAAAGGGAGGTCAGGCAACATTTATCTTTGGGTTCACCATTTTTTTTTTTTTTTTTTCTGAAACAGGGTCTTGCTCTGTAGCCCAGGCTGGTCCTGAGCTTACTGTGTAGGCTAGGCTGGTCCTGGACTCAGGACAATCTACCTGGCTCTGCGTTATGAATGCTGGTATTATAGGCGTGCGCAACCAGGTCTGTCTCTACACGGTGCTGGGGAATCGAACTCGGGGCCTTGCTCTTGCTAGGCAAGTTTTAACTGCTGTGCTATTCCTCCAGCCACGGTTCATCATCTTCTGAGTTGCTTTATTTTCAGACAAATGTCTTCATTGTGGTAGCAGCGTGGTTGTCGGCATTGAAAACCTAACTTTCCGTCTCTTCAAATCCAATAAAAAGGAGCATATCTTTTCCTTCCCAGACCATGTTAGGGCATAGCATCGGCTTGGATTGAGTAGACCAGTTGCAGGCCACATACTGCGCCAGGCTTAAACCACATGCTCCACACTCTTTACTGCTGGTGTTGCCTGATGTCCGGGTGCAGGAATTCTGGATATGATTAAGAATAATCCGTCAGAGTTCACACGGAAGACTTAAAGCAAGAAGGGGTTTCCTGAGAAAGTAAAGCTCTCGAGGAGAGGTCAAGAGGGGGGCTCTCTGGTAGGGTCCCCAGGGAATGAAGGACTTGGGCCCTTTACAAAGCTTCTGCTCCTGTGGTTTCAGGCAGTTCCTGTCGGGGTTTGTAGGACAGTGCTAGCCCACTTATTACCTTAGGGAAGCTAGAAGAAGCCGGAAGTGGGAGGAGAAGCTTCCGGTCTCAGCTACTTCTCGTTGATTGCTGCCGCAGTGGGGGCCTTGACTCCACCGTGGGGCTGGAACACCTTGTCTGAGTCCTGCCTATCTGTCCTAATCCAGGCCCCTCTCTAACACTGACCGGGGTGGGGACAATTCTCAAATCCCGGGTTCTGCAGGGTCGCACGCTGGAGCCTTTGGGGGAACTTTCTGCTTCTGACAAAGGACTGCAGGTTTTGATTTTACTGCTCCCCTCAGCCTCCACAGAGCGCTTGAGAAAGACTTCGGCATGAAGAAATAAGGCTGTGTGAAGAAAGGAGTGCTAGGTGGGGAAGCATTGTCCAACACACCCGGGCTTTAAGTCTGTACACCATTTGGAATTGTCAACTGTTATGCGAAGGCTGCATTTCATGATGTAGACAAACAGAAGTTCAGGGTGTGCAGCCTGTAGCCACCAGTACAATTAAATTCATTTATTATACTACCAATGTCAACTGGCAAGCTTATGTCAGCTCTTGATTCAGAGGGACTTAAAGCCATGAAGATACGGTGTTCTGGAGAAGTAAGACAGTTAATATGAGTATAAGCCAGATGTGGTGGTGCCAGCCTAGAATCCCAGCACTCTGGAGGCTGAGGCAGGATGATTGTCTTAAATTCAAAGCCATTCTTGGCTACACAATGAGTTTAGGATCAGCCTGAACTGCAGAGCAAGTCTCCATATCAAAAAAGTAAAAAATAAAGAATACAGTATTATTTAGAAACCAAACATACATATTAGTTATATAGAATAATGAAGTTGAGTGTGGCATTTTCTTTTCTTTTTTCTTTTATCTTTTTTTTTTTTTTTTGAGACAGTGTTTCACTGTAGTCCAGGCTGGTCCTGAACTCACCGTGTAGCCCAGGCTGGACTAGAACTCACAGCAGTCCTCCTGCCTCAGCCTACTGAGTTCTGGGAATATAGGCATGTGCCACCACACCTGGCTTACGTGGTGCTGAGGAATTAAATCCAGGCCTTGCTCTTGTTAGGCAGGTGCTTTACCCACTGAGCTATGCCATCCCCAGCCCCCAGTGTGGCACTTTCATACTTGCATAAAACACACTGAGATCTGTGATCATATTGGTTGTCCCACCACCCTCCTTCCCTCCCTGAGTCCCCTCCTCTAGTGTCTCCCTTCTATTTTCATGGCTGGCCTGATTGATTTCTTTCTCTCTCTCTTTCCTCGCTTTCTCTTTCTTTCTCCTTTGATTTTATGTACAAGAGAAAACATGTGCCACTCACCTTTCTGAGTCTGGTTTGTTTCGTTTAAATGATGATCTCCAGTTCCATTCATTATTTCCTCAAATGACATGACTTTCTTCTTATTTATAGTTGACAAATACTCCTTTGTGTACATACAGCCTTCTTTATCCACTTAGCATTTTTTTTTTTTTTTTTTTGGTCTCACTCTGTAGCCCACGCTGAACTTGGACTCAAGGCAATCCTCCTGTCTCAGCCTTCCAAGTGCTGAGATGACTGGTGCACACCACCACGCCCCGCTTGTGTGGTGCTGGAGAATTGAACTCGGGTACTTAGCACTTGCTAGGCAAGCACTTTAACCACTGAGCCATTCCTCCAGCATCCCCCCTCCCTTTTTTAGACTGGGTCTCACTCAGTAGTCCAGGTTTATCCTGAACTCACTATGTAGCCCAGGCCGGCCTTGAACTCATGGCAGTCCTCCTGCCTCAGCCTCCGAGCACTGGGATTACCACGCTCAGTTTATATGCTGCTGGGGGATCAAATCTGGGGTCTCAATCTTCCTAGACGAGTACACTAATCACTGAGCTGTGTCCCAGCCGCCACTCATCTGCTGATGGGCATGTATGTTGAATCTACAGCTTCTAAGACAATAAAATATTAAAATGCTTTCTACACTGGAGGTTTTCAATGTATTTGTACTCTTAAACTTCGTAATAGTGGGGTTATTATGTATGAGAATAATTTAGTTTAATTAGGAAAGGAAAAATCTTGGTGAGGAAGGATTTTGTTATGACAGAATTTTATAGTTCTTATTTTAAGTCACTTAACACTCCAGGATTCTTTTTTTTTTTTTTCTTTTAAATACTTAGCTTATAAGGTGGGTGTGGTGATTCCGCCTGTGAGTTCCCATTTGGGAGGCTGAGGCAAGAAGAGTGCTGTGAGCTGGTGGCCAACTTGGGCTACTTGTGGGTTCAGGACCAGCCTGGATTGCAGAGTGAGACCCTGTTTCAAAAAAAAGTTACTTAGCTTGAAATAGGAAGTATTACATGAATTTCCTTCAACCACAAGCAGATGCTTGCACAGAACCTGTTCTCCTAAGGTCCAGAGCTTAGAAGGTAATACCATGCTACTCATGCTTTAAAGGAAAAACTGCTGGGGCTGGCAGGATAGCGTGGCTGTTAGAGCACTTGCCTAGCAAGCGTGAGACCCTGAGTTCAATTCCCCAGCACCACATAACTACATAACAGCACCAGCACGCCTGTAATCCCAGCACTCGGGAGGCTGAGGCAGGAGGATTGCTGTGAGTTTGAGGCCACACTGTGCTACATGGTGAGTTCAAGATCAATCTGGACTACAGAGCAAGACCTTGTCTCATAAAGAGAAACATTTTTCCCCTTTCGTTTTGTATAATGGTCTCATTGTCAGATGTCTATATCAGAGAATTTCTGACAATGATGCAGAGCCAAGGAACCAAGGAAGGTAAGGAGCAGTGTAAAGGCCCCAGGGGCAGAAGTAGCTCAGCAGATAAAGCTCCTGCCTAGCGAGCCCAAGGCCGTGGGTTTGATTCCCCAGCACCACACAACTGGGCGCGGTGGTGAATGCCTGTAATCCTTGCCTTGAGTTCGAGGCTAGCCAGGGTTACATAGCCAGCTCGGAACTCACCTATACCTACCTCTAAAAAAGTACCAAACTCTTGCCTTAGATCAGCCTTCTGTTGCCACAGGGCACTGAGTGCTATTGGATTAGGTCTGTCAGATAAAACACAGGTGATTTTCCTGAAATTTCAAATGATCATTGTTTTTAAATAATCTTTTTAAAAATATTTTATTTATTTATTTGAGACAGGGTCTTGCTCTGTAGTCCAGACTGGTATAGCCCAGGCTGGCCTTGAATTCACAGTAATCCTGTCTCAGCCTCTAGAGTGCTGGATTACAGGCTTGTACCACCACACCTGGTTTATGTGGTGCTGGGGAATCAAACTCAGGACCTTGAGCTTATTAGACAAGTGTTTTAACTGCTGAGCTATTCCTCCAGCCTGTGATGATGGTTTTTGATGTAAATATGTCCCCTGAAATATCTGGAGTAAATTATACTAGCCTTATTTTTTTTTATGGTTTAGTTGAAAATCAGATTTCATTGGGCTTTTATTTTTTATTTTTTATTTTATTTTATTTTATTTTTGTTCAGGTTGGTCCTGAACTCACTTTGTTGCCCAGGTTGGCCTTAGACTCAGGGCAATCCTCCTGCCTCAGCCTACCAAGTGCTGGGATTACAGGCATTCACCCAGCTTTATGTGGTGCTGGGAAACTGAACTCAGAGCCTTGCTCTTACAAGGCAAGCACTTTAACTGCTGTGCCATTTCTCCAGCCCTTGGGCCTTCTGTATTTTTGTGTTCCAGTGTTACTTCCACTGCTGTTCTTGGAAAGGAACCAGAACCACCACCTGTGGCTCAAATGGGCTTTCCAGGGGGTCCTGGCTCTGTGGATCATGTGTTGGGGAAAGAACCTTTGAGACAGTCTGTGTAATCTGAGGAACACTGTCACAGTACCCTGCCTGAGCTGCGGGGGAGGTCAGACAGCTCATGGTATCTTTAGCACTGTTGGCAGGAAGTAGCTTCTCTTTTCTTCAACTCTTAAATGTCTCAAACATGGAGATGGGGCAGTAGTGAGGGCCAGATACTGGGGTCTGAGGGAGCAGTACCTACTCTATTTCCTACTTATTTATGCATTTATTCACTTATTTATTGTGAAACAGGATCTCTCTCTGTCATCCATGCTGGTTTTGAACTTGCCATGGAGCCCAGGCTGGCCTTGAGTTCATGGCAAGTCTTCTGCTTCTGCCTCACCAGTGCTGAGATCACAAGTAGGCACCACCACAACCAACTTACGTGGTGTTGGGGAATCAAACTCAGGGTTTCAAGCTTGCTAGGCCAGTGCTCTAACTGCTGTGTTATCTCTCCCACCCCCACTTTCTTTTTAAAATACATTTTTTTCCCTTTGTCATCATCTAGTGACCTGATTTGGGGGCCAGATGTGATTAATATAATTCTTTTTTCCAGTGCCTGGTTCAAGAACTCAGACCTGGGTTGGAGGAATAGCACAGGGGTTAGAGTACTTGCCTAGCAAGCTCAAATCTGAGTTGGATTCTCCAATATCACATAGTCCGGGTATGGTGGTGCATGCCTTTGATCCCAGCGCTGACCTCCTTTGGGTTGGAGGTCAGCCTGGATTACATAATGAGTTCAAGACCATGCTAGACTATAGAGCAAAATCCTGTCTCAAAAAAAGTAAGTGGTATTGTTTTGTCCAAGATTATTTTATTTCAGGATCAATCTGGGCCAATAAGAAGAGAGCAAATTTTACCAGAAGGGCCTAAAGTAAGTTATTTTATTTTTGAGACCTGCAGATCTCAGGCCAGCGGTGCAGCTCCTTGCCTGGGGCCCCACGTTTGATGCTCAGCATGGCCAAAAATTCCCCCAACAATCTTAATTTCTCTCCAGATATTGCTGCGTGTATGGGTGAATCATGTAAATTCTACAGCCATCTTGCTTACATCCTGAGGTGGAAGACAAGGTCAGAATACACGGGGGGTTCCGAGAGTGTAGCAGGAATCCCTGGATCAGCCTCTCGGAGGAGGACACCGGTAAGTGTCCTACCGCATTTTCATTCGAGCTGGGTGTTCCCTCACGTAGAGCCAAAACCAACCCAAGTGGAGAGGACTCATGAAGAGGGGAGCTGCTGTTGCCAGCTTATCATTGACAGAATCCTGAAAGTTTAGCATAATGGTGTTTGACTGAATCAGAAATTATTGCTTTTATGAAGCTGTGGGGCAATGATTAGCATTTAAATGAATGCAACACAAGCAAGTAGAGATCTGTTTCATTAGTCCAGGGGAAAAGGCAGTTTATAATGACTGCCAGATTCTCGCTCTTTGTGCATGGATGCCAGGAGGATGACAGCCTTGGAGTGTAAACACCCTCTGTAGGGAGCAGGGCATTTAAATTTCCGTGAAAGCATAAGCAGTATTTTGAGAACCAGTGCCTTCCTTCTTCTTCCTCTGTGTGGGGGACAGCTGCTTCCTTGGCCTGCCTTGAACTCATCTCCCCCTCTCTTTTTTAGATTTTTGGTGCCAGCTTCCTGCTTCTTCTTTTATCTCTCTCTCTCTACTCCTCTAATCGTGTTGGGACCGGCCATCCAGGTACCACATCTGCCGCCTGCCACTAGTCTCAAAGGTGGACACATGGCCTCAGAGTCTTTAGTAAGAATCAGATCCCTTGGGGGTGATCCAAGAGGGAAGATCTTGGAGTCATTCCCAGAGGAACCCTCCTTGGGCCACTGTTCCCAGATCCGTAGACGTGCCTGATTTCTGTCTTTCCTGAGGGGTGGTTTCAGGGGCACTCCAATGTCCTAGCCTAACTTAGTGCTAAGGTTTGGCTATGGTTCACATGTGCATCCCAGGGTTCAGGTGTTGGGATGTTGGTTCTCCAGGTGCGGTATTTGGAGGAGTGGAACCTAGGGGAGGTGAAACCTAGCACGTGAAAGCGGGATTTTGAGGGACTTGCCCTTGGAAAGAAGTGCGTGGTTCTCAGGGGATCCTGGTTACTTCTCAGAAGGTGGTTTGTTGTAACAGAACAAGACTGGCTCCTTCCCACTCTGGCTGTCTGTCTCATAATGTGATGTCTCCCTTTTCCATGCACGCCCCCACGATGCCAGTCTGCTATGATGTCATATAGCCGTGGGGCCCTCACCAGAGCTAAGCAACCAGTAGCTTTGTGTTTGTGGACCTACATATCCGTGAAATCTTATTATTATTACTTTTTTATGAATTAATCAGCCTCAGATCTTTTGTCACAGCTGTGGAAAATGGTTTAATACAGGCAGCCAGTGTGACTTTCTTTTTTTTCCAAAGACAAGTTTTTTCCTTAGGTTTTGTTTTCATTTCTAACAGGGATATTTCTTTTTTATTTGAAAGTTGTAATTTGAACAATATTGAGCGTGGAGAAGGCAGCAATGGCAAAAGCATACAAATGAAAATTATACAATTATAAAAAAATTCATATGAATCTCAGACTTCAATACATTGAGGGATACATGATGCAGGAATTTATAAACTGTCTTATGTATGCAATTTTAGCTTTCTTCTTGCCCAATTATATATATAGTTCATGCATGAATTCCACATTCTTTTTTTTTTTTTTCTTTTTTGAGACAGGGATTGAAGTCACATAAAGTTTAGCTGGCTTTACATGGTGCTGGGGAATCAAACCCAGGGCCTTGTACTTGCTAAGCAAGTGCTTTACCCACTGCACTGTCCCTCCAGCTCCTCCATGGCGGTTTTCATCTCTTGATGCTCCTTCTTTCATCTTTTCGTATATTTGGCATTTTCTAGAGAACCTGGCATTCGTTTCCGGCACTGACTCCTCAGTCCCGCTAGCTTTGCACTTGTTTCTTCCTTAAGGTCTTTGAATTCTTCATACACTTTGTAGTAGGTGTAGCTTGTTGCCTGAGTTTGTCTTGAATTCTTCCAGTAAGTTAAATATTTTTGTTTTGAAGTTGAGGGATTTTGGATCTTGGACTGGTTGTATCTGGGCCTGTCTTGGTGGGCTGGGGGTTTCTGTGGTATTTTGCCCCCCTGTTTTCTCATCTTGCTGTTGAGTATTCCTTTGGCTGGCTGTAGTTACTCTTTGAGCAATCTCTAGTTTTTGATAGTGGAGAATGTTGCTCTCCGGCTGCGTAATATGCTCTCTGTGTCGCTGAGGTGGATTTTCTTTCTTTCTTTCTTTTTGTTATAGGACAACTAATCCGTCCTTTCCTTCTTGACAGTGGCTACTAGGTCTGTTTTAGAGAGGTTTTTCTGCCGTGGTTGATGCTGCCAGCCCTGGCACGCTCTTGCCTTCTGGCAGGTTGTGTGACAGGTGGCGATCAGGCCCACCCCTGCGGGCTCTGAGGTGCAGGCAGGGCTCTGGGCACAGCTACTCGGAAGCATCCAGCATCCAGCAGACGTGGATGCCGAGTAGGCCCCGTCGTGCCGGCTCCGAGGTGCAGGTGAGGGTCTGGACAAAGCTACCTGTGTGCCTCCTGCGTGCAGCAGTGACAGGTATAGAGCAGGCCCAGTTGCCTGGGCTCTTAGGTGCGGGAGAGGGGATTGGCTGCCGCCGCCTGGGTGCCTCCTGCGCACGGAGAGCATTGGTGCTGCGTAGGCCCAGTGACGTGGGCTTAGCGGTGCGGGTGGGGGTAGAGGCACGGCTACCTGGTTGCCGCTTGTCTGCGGCAGCAACGGGTGCTGAGTAGGCTGAGCTGCGTCGGCTCTGAGGTGGTGGTAGGGCCTGGCACGGCCACCTGGGTGCCTCTAGTGCCTGTCAGCGACAGTTGTCAAGTAGACCCAGTTGTGTGGGCTACAAGGTGCAGGCAGGGCTCCGGGCCAAGCTAGCTGCATACCTCCAGTGCACAGCAGCAACGGATGGAGGTTGGGCCCAGCCATGCGCACTGTGAGGGGTAGGCGGGGGTGGAGGAGTGACACGACTGCCTGTGGCGGCTGCCTGGATGTCTCTGGGATGGGGCACAAGAAGGCCCAGTCCTGCGGGTTCCCAGGTGCAGGCGGTGGGGTGCCAGAGAACACCTGGATACCCCCAGCATGACTTGCTGTAACACTCCCATCAAAAACCTCAGCCAATAATCTCCACTAAACGATCCTAGAACAAAATAAAAAATTGATGTGCATGGTTTGCTTCCTTTACATATATGTGAATACAAGCTTGATAGAAATCCATTTATAGTAATTTCTATCATATGCCTACACTATTAAGTATTCAAATATTAACACGGTTTCCTGGGAACTAAGTTAGTGCATTTGATTTGTTTAGCACTTACTGTCTGTAACGCATTGATGATTTGTTTAACTTTCCTCACCATCTAAAGTAAGCACTATTGCTATGCCCACTTTACCGATTTGGAAACTGGAGAGTGGAGAGTTTAAGTTATATTTCAAGGTCACCCAGCTAGTAAGGGCAGAGCTGTGATGTAAATTATGACCCACAGACTTTAGTCTGTGCTCCTGCAGACTTTGTGAAACTGGCATCATCCGAAGGTTGAGGTTCAAATTATAAAATCACCCCTTAACGAATATAATTAGATGTGTGCAAAAGCATCCTTTTTTTTTTTTTTTTTTTTGAAACAGGATCTTGCTCTGTAGGCCCGGCTGGCCTTGGACTCAGAACAACCCTCCTGTCTCAACCTCCTGAGTGCTGGGATTATAGGTGTGCACCACCACACCTGGCTTATGTGATGCTGGGGAATTGAACTCAGGACCTTGTGGTTTCTAGGAAAGCTCTTTAACCACTGTTCCATTCCTCCAGCCATAAAAAAGTATCCTAATGATAGAATGACTTCTAGGCCAAAAACCAGTAAGTTAAACAGAAGTCTAAAAAACTTGGAGGGTAGGGAGCTGGAGGAATGGCACAGTGGTTAGAGGGCTTGCCTAGCAAGCGCAACACCCTGAGTTTATTCCCCAGCACCACAAACCCTGGGCGCCGTGGTGCACGCCTGTAATTCCAGCACTCAGGAGACTGAGGCAGGAGGATCACCATGAGTTGAGTCTGGCCTGGGCTGCATGATGAGTTCAGGAGCAGCCTGGACTACAGAGAGAGAACCTGTCTCAGAAAATAAAAGTAAAAATCTGTGGGTCCCAGTTATCTTTTTTTTAGTCAAATAAAAACTGATTAGGATTTTCAAGGGAGAAATGTTCACCATTCATAGTGCTAGCAAGCAGGAGACAAGCCCAGACTCCTGTTACTGTTTCTTTTTTTCCACTGTTGCTGGGTTATTCACGAGCGGCCTTGAATCTGTAAGTGATTGTAATTAATGAGAATAATTAATTATATAAGTTTAACTTCTCAGGTCTTTTTCCACTAAATTGCCCCATGAAGCTGAAATATCTTACAGGCTTCCATGGGAAAGAAGAGGACACCAGAGCCTGCTGGCAGCTGACTCAGCCCTGAGTCACACTCCCCGCAGTGCGAATTCTCTCAGCCCACCTCTACCAACTCTAATAAATGTCTCTGCAGTGGTGCACCCATCCACTCAAACCCAGGCCTGCTAAGACAGTGAGGATAAGGCAGGGA
>PVKB01009047.1:0-10994 GCA_004027205.1 Ctenodactylus gundi | reverse complement strand
AACTTCCAATCAGCAATCACAGAACAACGAAATTATACAATGACATCTTCAAAGTGCTGAAAGAAAAAGACTTATTGTTCAAAAATTCTAGAGACCCAGATCACAACTCCTATCGAACTTAAGACGAAAGACAAAGTGAAAGAGGGGGGAAGGGTGGGGGAGGAGGGAGGGAGGGTACGGTAGGGGGAGGGACAAAAGGAGAGTGGGAAAGCCCTTGTCACCTTGACAAGATACGTATGTGCACAGAATGCCCAACCTCATTGTAAACCTTGAATTTTGCACGTATACATATCGATAAAATGTGGGGGGGGGGAAGAAAAAAATTCTACATATTCTACATTCAGCCAGCTACTCAGCAGGTTGAGGCAGGAGGATGACACCATTGTGAGATACTGTCTTAAAAACAGAAATTACAAATATAGCCAGAAATGTAACTCAGTAGCCTGCACAAGACCCAGGCTCAAGTACTACAAGGTCCCGGTATTACCCTCCCTCCAAATCACACTAGCAACGCCTCCTTTTAAAAATGAAGTTAAAAGCATCTTCAGATAAACGGAGATAGAGAACTCCTCCTTATCAGACCTGGCCAGAAAGGGAATCCTTTAGGCTGAAGTAAAAGGCTTCAGATAATAACTAAAATCTACCTGAAAAACTTGAATATTAAATGCTGGACAAGATGGTGCAGAATAATGCAACAGTTTTTGTTCTGTTACCTCCTTCCAATACCTCTAGGAGGGTGAAGCTGATCTTCAGTTACTGATCACTCACTAGCTGTCCTTTGTACCTCTCCTGTCTTTCAATACAGCCACTGAGCTTTTCTTTTTTTCACTCAGCTTTGCTGATGTACCAGATTTCCATTTGATGACCCATCCTGCCTCATTCCTGTGTCATGTTTCTGACGTCTTCCCTCATCTCTCGGAGCATATTGGTTATGTTTACTTTCATTTTATAAATCTATTGATCCTGTTTTGACCCAGACCACTCGATCTCTTATCTTTCTCATGCCATGGTGCCCTCCTTGGACATTTGTTCTTAAGAGCTCAGATTCTTCGGCACCACCAGCGACCTGACCGCCAGGGTGCACTTGTCAGGGGAAGCACCTCTGGTGGTGCATCCCAGAGCAATTGCTGCTCTCTTGCCTCCCCTGCACAGACAATTCTTTTCCTTGGTAAATCTTCCAGAACTTCTTCACCAGACTTCATTTTTCCCAAGGATTTCCTCTCTACTGCAGCTGCCTGTCTCCTTGTATTCATCCTCTCTGGCTTCTATAACAAAATGTCACAGACCGAGTGGTTTAAACAACAGAAATGAATTATCCCATATTTCTAGATGTTAGGAGTCCAAGATCAAGGTGCCAGCAGGGCCAGTGTCTTGCGAAGGCTCTCTTCTTGGGTTGATGACAGATGCTCACCTTCTCATGTGAGTTTTCCTTCATGCTTACACACACGTGCATGTGCACACACACACACACACACACACACGAATACAGTCACATAGGTTAGAGCTTTAAAACAGGAGTCGGGGGTGGCAGGTGGAGGGAAACACAGTTGAGGCAATAGCATCCGCAGAAGAGGGGTCACTCAGGTTTGTCCCTCTGGGGGAACATAGGCTGCATGCCTGGTATCTGCATCTGTGCGGCTTCCTTCTCGCTGGGCTGCTCTGGGTTGGCCTTCAGTTGGCACTGGGCTGATGCTGGTTTGTGTCTTTTGCGGCAGCCCTGCCTGGTCAACATGAAGGGGAGAGTGGCCCATTCCGCACCCATCCCAGCCCGTCCCATTCTCTGTCTCTCTCTCTCTCTCTCCATGCCTCCATGTCTCTTTCTTTTAGATAATGAGAAACTTGGCACAAGTGGTCTTGGGTTGTTCCAGCTCTAAATTCCGTGAGTTGGCATGGTGAAGGCACAGCCGGCAGGTAAGGGGTATTGAGTTATTTTAAGACAACACAGTTTCCAAGGAGATAAAGAGACACAATGGGGGAATACCCAACAAGGAAGAGCGATTAGCAGGCGTGGATGACAGGGTGATGAGATGGGGTGTCAATCAAGACTTGGAGAATGTGGGGAAAGGAGAAGATGCTGGTAGAAGCTCATCCTGGTGAGGGAATCCAACCAGGAGGAGGTTTGGAGGAGAATTAGCAAGTTTTGAGAATACCAGAACAATTAACCAACATGACAGCAGGTGCAATATTTTTTAATATTATCATTTATTTATTTATGGTACTGGGAATCACACTAAGGATGTTCACACTAAGCTACAACCCTAGCCTGTTTTGTTTTTTCTTCTTCGTTTTGAGACAGGGCCTCTCTAAATCACTACGTTGCCCAAGCTGGGCTTGAATTTGCAATCCTCCTGCCTCAGCCTCCCAGAGTACTGAGATAAGAGGCTAGTGCTACTGGGTCCAGCTTAATTTATAATTAAATATTTTAGAAATTCCCAAAGGCATGCAGAACAATGCAATGAGCAATGTGTCTCCTGTGTCAAATCTAAAACACTACTTATTACAAGTACATCATAACCTTCCGTGGTCGTATGTCCTGTCCTTTACTGCCACCAAGAGGTAATAACCATGATCCTGATAGATTGCATATCATTCTTTACACTTTTGCTGCATGGGTATGTGTTCAGGGGCCACATTTTCTTTCATTAAAAAAAAATCATATTTAGGGACAAGGGTGTGGCCCAGTAGCAGAAAGCTTGTGTAGCATGCAAGAGGCCCTGGGCTCCACCCCCCCCCCCCAGTACTGCAAAATAAATTGTTAAAAAGAAAGGATGATCTTAATATTTGAAGACTGAGAAGTGTGACTACTGAAATATTGGAGGTAAAGCAGTGTCCCTACGGAAGGGGCCAAGCAAGGAGTGGAATTCAGCGGATGAAACAATGAGGCCAGAGCGGAAGAAGTGTCAGCTCACTGGCTCAGTTCTCCCCTACTTGACAAGGTCACCGGCAGTAGTTATGGGTGAACAGAGAACACTGGTCACCTTTCTGACACGGGGCAAGGCCTCACTCCCTGTATGTCTGAGGTCACAAGGAAAGCAACTACTTTGTCTGCTGCCTGGCAGGGCTACTAGTTGGGGCCACTGGGAATTATTTTCTCAGAAGCATCAGCATAGGGAAATCAGAAGAGGATAGAGTGACATTTAACATTTCAGACAGGCTGTGACTTGGGCCAATCTCCCAAATGAGAGATGAATACAAGCAGGATTCCTCCTCATCTTCTTTCCTGTAAGTGGCCCTTGGAGCTGTCTCTGAAGAGGGCCTATCACCCTCGGCCTCAGTACATGGCCAAAATGAAACAAAATCATTTTGTGACAGGATGGCCAAGGACATGATGGTCATATGTCTTAGAAGTCAGTTGATCATTTGGTTAAGATAGTGTCTGGTGAATTTTTAAAATGTTTTGCCTAGCCTGGTGATGCAGATCTGTTATTCCAGCACTTTGGGAAGCTGAGGCAAGAGTGCAACCTGGGCAACTTAGTGGCTTAGCAAGACTTTGTCTCAAAATCAAAGATAAAAATGGGCTGGGAACGTAGCTTGGTATGAAGGTCTTGGGCTCAATCCCCAAATAATAATAATAATAAATTAAATAACAAAAATAAAATGATTCTGGACCCAGGAAGGCTCATGGTCTTGCATAAGTCTATGAATGAAAACCCACCAGGGCTACCTTCAGCCCAGGGAACATAACTAAGACCTAAACACTTTCATTGGCAAACAGATAAAAAAACACTCCTGACAAAATTAAAAATAATTTGGAGTAGAAAACAAAAAAGGAACGGACTTCCAGTCAAGATGATGGCCAAACAACAGAGCTGCACAATGTCTCCTCATGGAGTTACTTAAAAAGTTGATAATACAGTCAAAAAACACCTGTTCAATGTAGCTAGGACATGGAGGAGAACCCCAACAACTGAAAGAGGCCACAGGAAGGTCAGAAATCCCAAAGATACATCAGAAGTGGAGAAAAACAGCAGCCCAGGAAGTAGTGCCAGGCGGACCGAGTGCAGCCCTGAGCTGCCGGCATCCACACATGAGGAAAGCCCAGAGCCCAGAACCTCAGACTGAGGTAAGCACGAATTTGGGAGAAGTGGGGATTGACAGCAACTGGTAGCCCCAGCCTCCAGAGATGAGCCTGCAGGTAGTGCATACTACAAATGCAATGCAAGCTCCCCCTAGAAAAGGCTTCCTGGAGCCTAGATTAGAAGCAGTGCTCAGAGGCACATAACAGGCAAGTTTTTTAAAAGGTCATAATTGGCCATTTTTTTTTTTAAAGAGCCTGAAACTGAACTGTTCAGAGTAAAAAAAAGCTCAGAAGAGCACATTAGGATTTTGGGGGTCACTCTTAAATAGTGCCTAGGAAGAAACTAGTGCAAGAAATAGTTGTGGAGAGAAGAGAAAGTCCACCAACCCCTGGAATGGCTCGGTGGTAGTGGGAGCACCTCCAAGGGCGGAGAGCTCCACGCTCAGGGGAGGGAAGCCATGACAGGAAGGAGAGCTTTGCTGAGGGGACTGGAGGTGAACAGGATGCCTCAGAGGCCACTGGACTGTTAGGTCCTCCCTCACTACCTACTCCCAGCACAGCACTCAGAGGAATTGCAGCTCCCCTGACACACCCTCATACTCATCCAAAGAAACCTCTTGGCAAAGCCTTTAAAGTGAAGTCTCTCAACAACAGAAACATGGGAAGAAGTCAAAGTAACAGGACACCCACAGAAATGCCTCAGACCCCAGAAACTAATGTCGGGGGCTCTGAAATAATGGAACTCACACGGAAGGAAGTTAAAAAGCAAATAAACAAGTCAAACAACCAGTTCAAACAAAATATTCTCAAAGAAATGCAAGCAGTGATTAGTGGACTTAAAGAGGAACTTATTAAATAGTGATCCTCATAGATACAAAGCTCACTGAGCATATAGAAGCCACAAATAAAAAGTTGGCTGAGGCAAATAAGGAAATGTGAGATATGAAGGAACATATTGATAGAGAAGTGGATATTTTGAAAAGAAATCTAGTCAAAATTCAGCTATGAAAAATACATTTGAAAGCAGGGGAAATTTACTTGAATATTGTGAGGACAGAATTTCAGACACTGAAAACCAGGCTGAGGAAACAAATGCTATAATTAGGCATGACTCCAAAATTAGAAATAAGCAAAGTACCTGGATACAACAGCTAAAGGATGATTCAAAGAGAACCACTCTCAGAATTATGGGTGTGGGAGAAAGAGCAAAAGACAGCACCAAAACTATAAAGAATGCATTCACTAAAATCATGCAGCAGGAAATTTTCCCAAATCCAGGAAAAGAAATTAATTTTCAGGTACAAGAAGCTTATAGAACACCATATAGCCTCAACCAGCAATGAGACTTACCACAACAAATCATAATCAAAACTTTAGAAATACAACATAAAGAGAGAATACTAAGAGCAACAAGAGAAAAACAGACATTATTCTACCAAGGAAAACCCATTTAAATTATTGCAGATTACTCAGTGCAAACTTTAAAGGTCAGAAAAACCTGAAGCAAAATCTTTCAAGCTTTAAAAGACACGTGTCAATCCAGATTGTAGTATCCAGCAAAATTATTCCTGAAAATCGAAGGAGAAGTAAAAAAAATTTATGATCAAGAATCCCTAAGGAAATTTGAGACCACTAGCCCAACATTGCAGAAAATACTTGAGGGGATCTTTGAGACAAAGAGAGCGAGAAAGAGAGAGAGAGACAGAGAGAGAGAAAGAGAAGCAGCAGCACCAAAGAACATGGAGGAAAGGAAACATGTAAAGAGAAAGTGTAACAAAAAATAGATTGGTATTTGAATCATTTGATTGGTATCCTTCTAAAACAGTACCAGCTTTCTCATAAAATCTGTGAAACTCCCCCCATAATTATTATTTTAATAGTGTAATAGTTGCAAAATATAATATTAATTATATTCAATAATACAATTATATTCAACCTGGGGAATTAGTATAAAATCTTTAAAAATATGTATGCATGAATTTATGGATGGGTAGGTAGATGAAATGATAAACCAAATCTGGCAAAATATTAGTAATTAATGAAATGTGAGTAAATAATTTATGAAGGTTTTAAAAATTCTGAAATAACTACGTATGCCACTATTGCTTTACGTGTAATATACTTTTGTGATAAAGACTTAAGTTCATTTAATGTAGCAATTCACCTAACCAGTCTTTGATGTAAGTTTATGCTAAGAAAATGGATTGATGTAAGATAACCTGGGTGTCTTCTGAATGTACATTTACCTTTCAGCACTCAGCTAAGGAATTTGAAATTTAACTTCTCTCTTTTTCTTTCTCATATTTTCTAGCCTTATGAATATCATTGTTATAGTTCTTTTCATATGTGGATTAGTGGGTGAGGCCATGCTAAAGAATCTCAACAAAGATATACCAAAAAAAAAAAAAAAAACTTTTGGCAAATTGTCCCACTAAAGGGCTTTGCTGGACCCAGAGAAGAGGAATCAGGATATGGCCATTACATCCTATTCTGGGTGTGGGAAGCTGAGCTAAAAAGTGGGGGTTTAAGTGATGAAATGAAGTGAGCCAGATGGAGAAGATTAAATATGTTAAATATTACAGGGTTTCTCTGATTTGGGAAACCCAGAACACAGCCATTTTATAGAACCTATTGGGTGTGATGGTGGAAATTAGGGGGGATGGGGAGGGTGTGGGCGGCAACAAACAAGAAGGGGAAGGGATTGTAAAGTTGATGTGATATGGATGTGCACAAAATACTCAAGTTCATCGTAAGCATTATGTATCTTATATATATTAATAGAATGGTAGGGAAAGTGCAAAAGGATTTTTATAATTTTGCTTTTAAAATTGTATGTCTGAGTAATTCATTTAAATCACAATTTACTCTTTTTTTCTCCAAAAAAAATCTGCTCATAAATGGGAATTCTTTAGAAGCAAGGAAGTCAAATCCACAGATTACTCTCCGATGTGTGTGAAATGCTGCATGAATACTAAAGCTAACACTTCATTAGACCGGTGGGTTCCATTTGTATGCATTTCATTAAATGGCTATTCTGTATTTTGTAGCTGGGGTTTTTGTATTTTGAAGCTAATAATTGATCTCAGACTTCACACATTGTCGTAGGCTCCTGAAAGCTCACAGGCCTTGGCTTTGGGCCCTCAGGGATTAGAGAAGCATCAGCTCAGCTGGAAGGCAGTAGGGGACATTCCCATGTCTGTGGGCACCAACTGGCCCCTCTGCTCCAATTTTCCACTCCTTAACCCCATTCAGGGTTACTTGTGATGGTACACAGGGCAGTGCCCTGAAAATAACATCCTCATTCATAGTCATCAGAATCTGTGTGCAAATTGCATCTTTGTTCTGGCTGGCATAAAAGTGGGGACACAGTATTGTTTAGTTTTGTTCCCTGGTGTATCTACAGCCTAGAGGAGCACTAGGCGCAGCACGAGTATCTGACGTAAGTATTTGTGGGTTTTTTTGTTGTTGTTGTTGTTGTTGTTGCTGCTGCTGTTTTGAGATAGCATCTTGCTCTGTAGTCAAGGTTGGTCCTGAGCACATTGTGTAGTCCAGGCTGGTCTCAAACTGACGGCTTTCCTCTTGCCTCAGCCTCTGTCCAAGTGCTGGAATTACAAGTGTGAGTCACCATGCTGAGCTAATTTTTATGTGGTGCTGCTGGATTGAACCCAGGGTCTTGTACATGCTAGGCAAGCACTCTAACCACTGAGATACACACTCACCCTATAAGCATTTATTGACTGAATAAGTTCCCTCTGGGAAATAGGATTGGATGGTAGACAAATAGAGCTCCATCTCCATCTGGATCATTCAAATAATGCAAAAATAGAATGAGTTTACTTAATTACCCTTGTAAGTTGAACACAGCACAATTTCACAATGAGATATCACCTTCTACCTGTCAGAGTAGCTACCACTGAAGAACAAGAAGGAGAAGAAGGAGGAGGCGGAGGAGGAGGAGAACGACGAGGAGGATGAGGAGGACGAGGAGGACGAGGAGGATGAGGATGAGGAGAAGGAAGAGGAGGAGGAAGGGGAGGAGAAGGAGGGGGAGGAGAAGGAGGGGGAGAAGGAGGAGAGGGAGGAAGAGGAGGAGAAAAAATAGAAGTAAAAAGCCAGTGAGGACATGGAGAAATTGAAACACTTTTGCAACACTGGTGGCAATGTAAGATGGTACAGCCATCGTGGAAGGAAGTGTGGTGGTTCCCAAAAGTTAAGATGTATGTACCTTAAGGAAGGTCTTTGAATACTCCTGTTTATAGAAGCATTATTTATAATAGCCAAAAAGGGGAGTAACCCAAAAGTTCATCAGTGGATAAACAAAGGGTGATGTGATGAAGTATCATTCACGGTTTAATAGGGAGAAAATTCAGACACATATTACAACATGACTGAGTCTTGAGGACTTCATGCTAAGTGCAATAAGCCAGTCACAGAATGACAAATACTCTATGGCTCCACTCATATGAGATACATAAAATAGGCAAAATCATGAAGAAATTATATTGGTGGTTGCCAGGATCTGGGTGGAGGAGGGAGTGAGAGTTGTTGATTGATAGCCATCGAATTTCAATTTTGCACATTGAAAATGTTCTGGACATTAGTTACTGCCCAACAGTGTAAATACACCGAAAGGGCACTTAAACATGGGTAGGATGATAAATTTTATGTTATGTGTATTCTACTCTAATTAAATATTTAAAAAATTGAATAGCACAATTCTGTAAGTACTAGGTTGGCATATACTTGTAATTTTGAGTGTGTAAGACTTTTATCAGCAAAACACAAGCCTGGACTACAGATTTCAGAGGAAGGCCTTGGAGGCCGGGCAGTGTGCCCCTGGGAGGGCAAAGTGTGAAGTTGTAAAGGAGAAGCCTGAGGTGCAGTGGAGAACCCAGGAATTCGGAGAAGCCAGGAGCGAGGATCATCTGCTGAGGAAAGCTACTGGCTGTAAACAGATTCAGCCCAAAGCAGAAATGATGGAAATTACAGCCTGCTGAGATGCTGTAGGGTGAGATGCATGTCTTGCCACAGTTTGCTCTGGGTGCTGGATGGGGAATATAGGATTTAACCCTTTCCCTGCTGGGGTTTAGGCATTATTTTTGTCCTATTGTCTTGTATCCTCCTATTCCTCCCTTTTGGAATGAAAATGTTTACCCTGTGCCATTTTATGTTGGAAGTGCTTAGCTTTTTGGTTTTAACAGGCGCTCATAGCTAAGAGTTTGTCTTACATCTCAGAGGAGACTATAGACTTGGAGTTTCTTTAACAGTGCTGGAACTCTTAAGACTTTGGAGAACTCTTGGAGAAGGACTAAATACATTCTGGAGAGAGAGAGAGAGAGAGAGAGAGAGAGAGAGAGAGAGAGAGAGAGAGTGAGAGAGTGAGAGTCATAGGTACTGGGCCTGGGAGCTCAAAGCCATCTTGGGGACCATAGGTCTATGTCCCAGGATCCATCTCCCCAGAATGGGGTCTCCAGGGAAGCAGACCAAACATGCCCCACCCCTTCTGCTTACCAGCACCTCAACTCTTACAGGATCCTGACTTGGAAAAGGTACAATGTGTCCTTCTGGTGACTTGGTGAGTTAGCTTAGGTTCCCTACTGTTGGTCGGTTTGCCCTGGGCTGCTACCTTGGTGGCCTCCCTTGTCCCTTGCTGCATCCACCAAGGGCTCAACCCACTGCAAAGTATTAGAATGACTAGAAATGAGCCTCAAAAATGTAGAATTGAAGGTGGTCTGTGTGTCACCAACCTGTAATTTCTGCACTCTGGGAGGCTGAGGCAGGAAGATTGCAAGTTCGAGCCTAACCTAGGCAATTTAGCAACATAATGAGACCCTAACTCAAAATAAAGAATAAAAATGGGCTAGGGATGTAGCTCAAGTGAAGGGCCTGGGCTCAGTCCCTACTAATCCCCCCCATCACGCATGTGCGCGCGCGCGCACACACACACGCACACACACGCACACACACACACACACACACACACACACACACACACACACACACACAGAGGATTGGCTACTCGGGAGGCTGAAGCAAGTGGGTTGTAAGGGTGAAGTGAGACTTTGCCCCAAAATACAAAATTAAATTGGCTTGGTATTTAGCTCAGCGGTAGAATACTTGACTCCATCCATAGTACCACAAAAATTAATTTTGTTTTGAGATGAGTACTTGCTAAGTTGCCTGGGCTGACTTTGAATTTGTATATCTCTTACATCAGTCTTCCAGAGAACTGTGATTACAGTGTGAATCACTGTGCCTGGCTCCTGCATCTCCTTATAAGAGCACTGACCCCATCCTGAGGACCCTACCCTCATGACCTGTCACAGGCTCCTTCTCCAGCTACTAGCACACTGGGGATTAGGGTTTCAACAAGGGAATTTTGGAGGCATGTGCATTCAGTCCTCAGCTGTGAGGGCGCACGCAGGAAAACACCACCACATGTTGTTAATTGGATGTTGAACTTATAGACTAGTAGCGACTTCAGACTCGAGTCTGATGTGCGGTTCTGGTCGTCTGAAGGCTGGCAGCACTCTCACCAAGGGCAGAAAGCAGAAACGGATCATTTCCACTGGGTATCCTGTTACGTCCCTTACTTTCACACCAAACTTAATCCATCTGGAATTTAATGTGTGTGTACAAATAACTTTTAACCTCAAATAACTAGCTAGTTACTTCAGCACCATATAGTGACTAACTCACACTTTCTTCTCTGGTTGAAAGCCACCATAGCACATAATGTGTTCTTTATAAACTTGACTCTTTGGTCCTTTAAATGTGCCATTGTATCGAGAATCACAAACCTGAGAATCACAAACCTGGGGCTCTGCAAGTCCCAACCGTGTTTTGTCTTGAGCTAGCCAATGTTTCTTTTCTTTCCTTTGTGTCTATGTGTGTGTGGGGAGGGGGAGATGGGAACTGAACCCTCACCTCACACTGAGCTACTCCCCACTTTTCTTTTCACTTCCTAGTCATCATC
>PVKB01009046.1:0-10882 GCA_004027205.1 Ctenodactylus gundi | reverse complement strand
GTCTCTGGTGACCTCTCACCCTTCCCAAGCTCAGCCCTGGGACATGGACACCCACCCCATACATGCCCCTTTCTCTTCTGGGGGACCTGAAACAGCTCCAGCAATCTTCCCCTCCCTCAGCCTGCATCTGGTCATGAACAACATGTCCTCCACAGTTGGGCAAGTTCCCGACATGGATTCTATCTCCTGTCACCCCGGATCTCTTCAGCTGCTCTTAGCCTTTGTTGCTCTCAGCCATGTGGAACACACTCCTTCATCACAGGAAAGCTCCTGCCTTGTGAACAGTGAGGAACACAAAAATTCCAGGCACCTGGGCATGGGCAGTGGGCGTTCACAGCAAGATGACAGCCCTCACCAGAGACACCTCTTCAATAACCCAAACACCACCCTTCTGTAGTCTTAAAACAGAAGAAAAAAATCCACAATAAATAGAAGCAGTTTGCAGACATTTCCTTCAAAAAGTCTGCTATCAGTGATCTGTCTTTTGAACTGACAAATCTATTAGATTTTGATGTTTCAGTTAAGACTTCACTTTTGGCATCCTTTGTACCACAATGGATCTTTCTGCTTAAGAAGTGCTCACACCACTAGAATGATCCTTTCTCTGAAGCCTTATACATATTTGTGCATTTTTCTTGGGAGACAGTTGTTGGGTAGATTCTCCAAGCAAACTTTTTGATTTGATAAAGTTCAAAAGTTATGGCGATACAAGACTATTTCTAGAATCATTTTAAGTTAATATCTTATTGAACTTATGGATAAAACTTTCAGCTGACTGTCCATTTAAGTGCTGAGGAGATAATGTCACATTTATCACAATCACTCAAGTGATTTAGCCTGAACTTCAAAATATTGGCTTTTTGCAGTATTATAAAATAGGATTTAGGTGACAATGATTCTTCTCTCCCCGATATGCTTATACAAGAACTGGTCCCAAGTATTCCATTCTATCCTCCTCCTTCTCTCCTCCAAAACTTCCTTTCCTCAAAGGAATCCCACGTGGACTGGTCTTACCTTAAAGCAGAGCCAGAAGCATTGGGAAGTGGAGGACAGGGGCTTCCAGGGGCAGTTGGGGAACAGGCAGCTCTTCAATTTTCATGGAAGGCTACTTTCACGTGATTACAGCTCCACATTTCATACATCATACTATGACAATGACCTTGAGAGATAAAAAAAAGTACAGGTTCTGGACAAATTCCTTAATGAGAAAAATGAAAGGTCAGTCTTCACCTAACTGTGACCAACAAAATGAAACACACAAGGCGAGGGCACTGGTCTCTACTTCATGTGTTTGTACTTTCTTATTTCTAAAGATTTCCTTGGGAAAATCACAGAATACTTCCTCTTTGGAATTTATATTATTTGAAGAATGTACCAAGTCATGTTACTTCCAGAAAGCATGTGCTCTCACATATCTGCACCTTTGTTCTTGTTAATTCCTTTAGTTCAAAGGCTCCTTTTCTGCCACTCAAAATCCTTTCAGATACAGGTCAAATATGGAAAGAGCTGCATGGAACAGAAAACCTAAATATTGTTTTTATTTGAGAGACTTATTTTTTCCTTAGCATACAAAGAATGGAAGGAAGCAGTTCTGAGCTGGTCTGCTATCAGTGATCTGTCTTTTGAACTGACAAATCTATTAGATTCTCCTGCCATCTTTCTGCTCCACTGTCCTGAACACATGGCAAACACCAGGCTACCATGTTCCTTTTAGGGCAGCCCAAAGGGACAAGGTAAAGTGATGCTTTTATTCCAGAGTAGCCCCTACAAAGAAGATTTCCCAGCTGCTTCCTCTTTCAAGTAAGTGACCACTACAAACTGCATGTAAAACTGAGAAATTTCGTTCTTCCATTGGGCACATTGTCTCAACTTCTACTACTATAGGAAAAGTGAGACATGGCCATTGACTGAGTGGACAAGTGGACAAGCCTGCTTACTTCATTATTATATATAATACATAATATATTTCAATTGTTTCTCTTAACTAAACAACAATGAGAGTATCGACACTTTGTCTGGATGAACCTTTGCTGGGGTGGAAGGAGCTATGTCATGTGCTGTATGATTAGCAGCATTCCTAGTCTCTATCAGCCACACACCATCAGGACCACTCCACAACTATGACAACAAGAAATATCTCCAGACCTGGGGTTAAGGCCACTTCTTATTAGGAACCACTGAGCTAGAAGGAACAAAAGCTGACGAACAGGTTCACCTGAGCTCTGCTAATGTCACAGTTCATTTTCTTCCTCTTCCACCCACTGCCCTGTCCACCAGCACAAAATGGCTGCCCCTGACCCTCTGAAGTATTAAGCATTCCGGAGACATTTGTTGTATTAGGCTCAAATCAGAAAAAAAAAGAATGAGTGCATTTCACCTCAGGAGCAAATCGCCGGTATTGCAAAACACTGTGCTCGTATTTTTTAAAGGAAGGAGGACAGAAGAGAAGAAAGGGAGGAAAGAAAAAGGACCATCCATCTTGGGAAAGCTTTATCTTAGTTGTTCCTTAAAGTATCTATTATTATTATTGATACATATTAGTATATTTATTTATTTTTATTAGTAAATACATATGCAATGTACAATGGTACATTGAGCTCAAGCATTTTATGCACATGTATATGGCGTCAATGCTACAAGCCCGTCTCCTACCCTTTTGTGGCCCTCCCACTGCCTCCCTCATCCCCCTGGCTCCCACGATCACACTTACTTGGGTCTACGAAATGCCTGTGTTCTGGTCCTCATATTAGAGAAGCCATGTGATATCTTCTGAGTGTGGCTGACTTCAAAAGCAGGTGCCTTATCAGAACATGTGACCATGAAGGGTAATCGTGTCACAGAATAAAAGTGGCTATTTTACCTTAGACCATCAAGAAGCAGCTAATAGTACTTTTCCCCTGTAGCAGGCAAAATGCTGCTGTTGGTGATAAAATTCAACTCTCCATTTCTGCCTCAGTAGCAGCTGAGCAGTGGTTCAGGGCCTCAGCACAAAGCAGCCCTCCACAAGTGGGCGAGTGGAATGGGGAGGCAGCCGGCAGGTACATTCTGCCTGGACAAGCCTTGCTCTCTCTGGGTAATCTGCTGTCTGTTGCAGATCTCATTCAAGAACTGGACCAAGCGGTAAGTGAATTCAGACAAACTAGAAATAAATACACCTGACCCACAGGCATGCAGTAGCTTTTCCCTCCCTCTCAGCAAGATGGATGTGTGTAGTAAATGCTCCGAAGAAAATACAATAACTTTGCACCTTGGAATCAGGTGCGAACAAGGAAAATAATTCAATGAGGAAAATATTACCTCCAGAGAATCTGTCCCTCTTTATATTTCCATTGTTTGTTTAAACTTACTATTTATTAAGCGGTCCTGGGTGACTGAAATGTTTACTATATGTTACATATTTTATTTGCTGTTGTTAGCAGTGTTAAAAAATCAGGGCGATTTTATTTGCCTTTTTAAAAGAAATTTATTGTGGTAAAATATATGTAGCATAAAATTTACCATTTTAACCATCTTTAAGTTTAAATTTCAGTGGCACTGAGTGCATTTCCTTTTGCCCTATTTACACAGCCCAGTACTGTTCATTAATTATGCTCACACAAATCCCTGTATAAACACACTCAAAGCTTTAGCAGGATTTCGGCTGCCAGAAAAAAATTCCTATGAGGACACTAAAGTTGATGGTGTTTAGAGATGCCCTGACTATTACAGATTCTTCTATTATTTAGGAATGTCAGAATTTTCACTAGAACTTTAATGTTTCCTTAAGCATGTCTCGAAAGGGAGCAGTTTTTGGAAAGGGAGCTGTTTTTGCTGATCTTTTTTTTTTTCTAACTCATATATCATCTCACCAGTTCATGACAAAATGGATTCACTGAGGGACAGGTCTTCTTCAGAAATAAATAGGGCAAGAGAGGGTGTGGTGGGGCACACCTGTCAACTCAGTACTTGGGAGGCTGAGGAAGGAGGACTGCCATGGGTTCGAGGCCAGCCTGGACTACAGAGTAAGTCGCTGTTTCCAAAAGAAAAAAAAAGAAGAAGAAAAGAAATGCCTGGGCAGCAAAAGTTTCTGGTGACAGCCAGGTAATAGGGAAATAAGTATTTCAGTCCAGAGATGAAAATGGTTTAATTATTTGGTTTCCTGAAAAATAAAAAATGATTTATAATTATTCATGTTTTTTTTTGAGACAGGGCCTTGCTTGTAGCCCAGGCTGGCCTTGAACTCACTATGTCACGTGGGGTAGTCTCTCTTATGCTGTTTTATAACACTTTTCTCTGAGCTGTAGGGCTCCTTCCCATCCTTCCTAATAGTAGTCTATTTTTACTTCATTGCTTATGTTGCCCCATTCTTTTTTAAAGGACAGTGAATAATTTTTTTGCACTTAACACCTTACAATAGAGCATAATAATCAAAAAGGTGCCCAAAGAAAAATAATAAAGTCAGTTTCCCATAGAATATATCATGACATTTTCCTCTCAAATATAAAGCCAATGTAATATATATAACTCTTATGTAGGTTAGGGAATGAAACAAATTATTCCCCATCTCTTCATCCTAAACATAGAACTAAGTACAAAAGGAGCCAAACAGAAAATAACTATGAGAATCAAGAGTAAAATTAAATTCTAATTAAATTAATGTTAATACTCTGTATAATTAAAAAATAATGTATTTAAAATAATGAAGACAAATATTACAAAATTTACTTCTTGCTGCATTTTTAGGCATTGGCATATTCTGGCTAATAAAACATAAAATGATTGTTTCCTTTTCTTAACATATGCAGCCAAAGTAATTAGCCACTGCAATGCATCAACATAATTTTCACAGGTTTTTTAAAATACCACATAGCTTTTCTCTTGTAATTTAAAGCATCGAAATGTAACCAATATTGCAAAATTACTTTTAGCCACTAGAGGGCAGAAAATGCTTCACATTTGTACACAAATAATTTTAAATTCTTAAACCAAACGACATCACCTTCCCACAACCACCAGCACAACAGAAAACCTTTAGGATGCTCTTATTTTATTCTGTACAATATGCCATACACATGAGACACAGTAAACAGCCTTTTATAATATAAGAATAGCATGTAATCATCAGAATTCACCAGTGTACAGAAGAGCAAAAGTAAACATCTTTCTTGCATCTTGAATCTAGTTACAAAGTAAGGGCTGTTTATTACCACCATGGAACCAGCACATTCTTAAACCAGACAGCGCCCATTAAGAATAAGCAAAATTCCTTTTATGTTAAAAAAAATCTACAGTGCAATGCCAAGGTGACATTTATTATGATTGGAATATTCAACTGAACTCACAAAGTTATCAAATGCAAAAATGTTTGAATCTGTAATTTCTATATTGCTTTCTTTTACCAATAGTAGACCTAACTGTGGCAAAAAAGTTCTTAGTTTCCTCTTAATTCATCTTTGTGACCTAATTAACTTGTATGTCCCTCCCAATGAAGCCATTTGCATTTCAGTAACTACAGCACTACTTACTTTGATTAGAATCTACAACCTCTTCACTCTTTCACTCTTGTTAATTAAAACACATCATGGTAAATTAAGCTATTCGGATTTCAGTCTGGGTAGGTGACATTTTAACTACTGCCCCTTCAACCTCCTCTCTCTGTCAATCTTGGCCATGTCCTACATCATGGGACAGCAAGAGGACAACAGTGGCAGGCTGATGGAGGGATGGAGCCAGCAGGGAGCCAGGGGTTATACATCACTGAGGTTGGTGATTTCTCTGATGCATGAGGTCGTCACTGCCAATCAAACCTGATTCGACTTTTACCTTGCGTGACTTTACTCACAACAGTAAATCATTTCTGAGGTCTTACTTCTTAATTCAAGCACATGGCTCTCCCCACCTCTCTGGTCTCTGTGCACTGCTTGGCTTACAGACTAATGAACACAGTGCAGAGCTACAGAAAAGCTGGGGAGGTGATGGGGACAAGGTAAGAGTGTCCCTTCTAAATCAGGGTTCTTAGACTAACAGGTATATAACAGTGTTCTTGGACAACTAATCATCCTCATTTTCCCGCACAGCTTCAGTTTGTATCAGTTTGCTGGGTTACCATAACAAAATACCACAGAGTAGGTGGCCTAATCAACAGAAATGCGCTTTCTCACAATTCTGAAAACTGGAAGTGTAAGATCAGGATGTCAGCACAGTGAAGTTCTGTTCAGGGTTTGTGTGTGTGTGTGTGTGTGTGGTACTCAGATTTAAACCCATGCTTTCATAAGGTCTTACCAAGTTGCAGGTTACCCAGGCTCAGCTCAAACTTGCAATCCTCCTGTTCTCACGTGTGTTCTCTCTGTCTCTGTCTCTCTGTCTCTCTGTCTCTCTGTCTCTCTCTCTCTCTATCTATCTCTCTCTCTCTCTGTAATGCATATACAGCTGTAATCCCAGCTACTAGGGAGGCTAGAACACAAGTATTGCCAAGTTCAAGCCCAGCCTGGGCAACTTTGAAAATCCTGTGTCAAAATTTAAAACTACAAAAGAAGAAAAGAGAAACCCCTTATAATTATTCTAACATTATTATGTATGGAACAAGAAAAAAAAGAACAAGCTAAACCTAAAATTAACAAGACAAAGAAAATAATAAAAATCACAACATAAAAAAATCAAATAGAGAAGAGAAAAATATACAAAGAATCAATGAAACTAAGAATTGATTTTTCTTAAGCGAATGAAATTGGCAACATCTGAGCTGGTCTAACCTTAAAGCAAAAGAGAAATGACTAAAATAAAATTTAAAAATGAAGTGAGGAAATGACAACAGATGCCTCAGAAATAAAAAGGATCATGAGGAACTATTATGAACAGGAATATATGCCACACTGGATAACCTAGAGGAAATGGATAAATTCCTAGAAAAATACAACCCACCAGGCTTGAGTCAGAAAGAAAAAAATAGTCTGAACATTCTAATAACAAATACAGAGATGAAGATATAATAAAAAAAACTAACAATAAAGAATAGCCCAATACCAGATGGCTTCACAGCTGAACTTCACAAAGCAGTTAAACAAGTAACATCAATACTTCTTCAACTCCTCCAAAAAAATAGAACTACAGGGAACACTTCCAAACACATTGTAAGAGGCCAGCATAACATTGATACCCGAGCCAAAAACACCACAGGAAAATAAAATTACAGGCCAACTTCTCAGATAAATATTGATCAAAAAATCCTCAATAACACATTAGCAAAACAACACATCAAAAAGATTATATATCATGACCAAGTGGAATCTATCCCTGGCAAGAAAGGCTGGTTTATCACATCCAGACCCATATGATACATCACATTAACAAAATGAGAAGCAAAACTGCACAATCATCTCATGAGGATATTATGAACAAGAATATACTGACATACTAAATAAGAGGAAAGTCATTAATTCCTAGAGAAATACTTTCAACAGAATTCAAACTCTTTTCTTAATTAAAAACTCTCAATAGCTTACTAACAAAAGGAAAGGCTCTCTTTAATGTAACAAAGGCCATTTGGAAAAACTCAAAGTGAAAAAAATTACAATCAATAGGGCAAAACCTCTTAAAGGCACATGGATCCACAGGAATTCCACGACATCAAAATACATGAGGCTTTTGGGGGAATATTGCAGATCCAAACCACAACACCAACATAAGGAAACAACCAAAGCATCTGTCAATGGACAAATGGATAAAGAAACTATAATACATATATACAGTGGAAGAGCATTCAGCCCTAAAAAAGAATAAGATTTTGCCATCTGCATATCATGGATGAGCCTGGAGATGCATGAAATAAGCCAGACACAGGCAAAAAAAAAAATATATTACATAGTCTCATTTATACATGGAATTTTTTAAAAACTCAAAATATCATATGTCAATTAATGACAGGATATACTCTGAGAAATATGTTGTGAAGCTATTTTGTCATTCTGCAAACATCATAGAGTATACTTTCACAAACTAAGAAGGCTATTTCACTAGGCACTAGAATCTTACTGGACCATCTTCCTATATGTGATCCGTGGTTGGCTAAAACAACATTACCTGGAGATAAAGAATAAAACAGTAGTTATAAAGTAAGGGGCAGAAAGGAAATTGGGACGTGTAAGTCACAGTATACCAAGCAGCAGATAATGTGGAATATTCTGATGTGCAACGTGAGTACTTGCTACGGTTTGAATGCATGTCCCAAAAGTCCCTGTTAAATGCTTAATTCTCAAAGTCATTTGTTAATGGTAAATGAAGGGAGGGCCTTTGGGAGGTAGGGCTTTCGAATTCAATGAGGTCATAAGGGTGGGCACCCATTACAAAGCTAGCTTTACAGAAGAAGAAATGAGGCCTGAACTAATATCCTTGCTCTGTCACACCAGGAAATGCCACCTGCCATGTTTTGATGTATGAAGAAAGCCCCATAAGATGCTGCGGAGATATCAGCATCATATTCTTGAATTTCCCAGCCTCCAGAAGTGTAAGTCTAATCAGTTTCCACTCTTCACAAAGTACTCAGTCTGCGGTATTCAGTTACTGCAACATAAAATGGAATAATACAGCTAATCAAGGCAAAAAAGTAATATGAAGATGTCATTTAATGCATTCATTGTTTAATTTTAAAACCAATAGGCCCCGTGTGTATGTGTGTATGTGTACATGTGTACATATGTGTACTTTAACTGTTATCATAAGAGGTAAATGTATACTCTGGAACCAATGAGGTTTGACACTTCAAACTACATTTTTTATAAAATTTTTAATAAAATTTCCTTATCTGCTAAGAAGTACTGAGTCCCCCCAAATTTCTTTACTTCATTTTCAAGTTTCGGTTTATTAAAGCTCTCTACAACACACTTAAAAGAAAGATTATAGACTATAATTCATCCTTTACATTATTATATACTTCCTGATTATTTTTTAAATGAAGATGAAAGGTCTAGTCAGAATGTGAAATTTTTATAAACTCAGACATAGTATTCTAGAAATATATTTTTCATTCCCAGATTTCACCTCTGCCTTGTCAGGGGAATGAGGAAAGATGGGCAAAGCATCAAAAGTAGAGGCTACTAACATTAGAGGCCATACCTGAATAAGAAGTCAATCAATTGAGTATGAGCAGAAAGCCACATGATGTTGCTGGGGGTCACCTACACATCACCTGCTGGCTGAGGTAAATGACTCAAGTCATGTATGCTAGGAATAAGTTGTGTTGTTCAAACACATAGATCTAATCCTGATGTCTCTGAGAATCAGAGAGAGAAGCACTTCCAAGGATAACAACTGCTTAACAAATATCTGATCATTTTTCTTGCCTGTAAATTTTATTTGAAATTTGGTGGTAAAAATAATCACATCTTTTACTATCCTTAACACTCACTTGAACTGAAATAAAATTTCAGACCTACTGCAAGCTGGAGGATATCATTACATATACTAATCATTCAACCTGGGATTGCCACAACTTCCCTGGTGTCACTACCACCCATATACATATTCATCAAATATTTCTGACCCAGCCTATTAGGCTCAGTTATTATCTTGGAGAACAATTCAAGCCATGAGGAAGTAGAATTAGAGTCTGGCATAGAGAAGAGTAGAGTACTGGAAGACAGGGGACATAAAAAGGGCTGGGCTGACAAGTGATATCCTGAACACAGGCACATTAAAACAACAAAAGTCAGGATGGATTTCTGTCAGAAATTGAGCAGGGAAAGATGGATAAACGTGTCAAAGCCAAAAGGCAGCTTCACTTATTTTCAACAAGACTCATTTGTACAGTCTCAGAGGTGATAGGAGGTGCCAGTCTACCCTGTTGCCACTTTACCTACACCAATGCACTTCCCCTCCTCATGTCGGCTAATCCTCAGTGAGATGGCAGAGCACAAATGAATACCCACGCATCAACTGAAAGTCGTAAAGCAGGCACAGGGGCAAAAACATCCGTCCTCTCCCCTCTCAGAGGTGGTCGTTCTCTCCCGCCACCTTATTTCTACAGGCCCAATTCTTACCTCCCGCTACCAAAAAGTACCTTTCCCACATCTATTCCTTTCCAGGGTGGGTGGGAGGCTATTCTCAGGCCTCACAAATTCAAGAGAAATGAGGCTAGCTTTAGCTACTATGAGGGTCGAAAGGGGGTACTGAGGTAGTGGAGGTCAGACTGGGCCTGTGAGGACAAAGCAAATAAACGACCGCATCTCAGACCGACATGTCTGCTTGTCACGTAGGTACCCACCAGGGAAGAAAGAGCAGGAGTGTTCTTGTAACTCGTGCAGACCCCAGTTTGGACCTCAGCAAGGTCTCTCGCTCCTGGACCTGAGTTCTGCTTTCGCTCAGACCTCCAGAGACCTGGCTCCATCCTCTTTAGCGCTCCAAAGCAAAACGAGTGCGCCTCAGTCGCCGCCAGAGGGCACAGAGGGGCGACGTCAGGGATAGGGCCGGGTCTGTGGTGGGCGGGACCAAGGCCCGGTAGGGGGCGGAGCCATGAGCGGAAAATCTCTTTCCACTTCCCGATTGAAGGTCTCCTCACTTCCGGCCGCCCTTCCCATTCTTGTTACTGGATGACTCTGACCAGAATTTCTCCGTGACCGCTGGAAGCTGCCCGCCGCTCCTCGCAGCCACGCGCAAGCCCCCGCCCCTGAGGATGTGTTACCTAGTGCCACGGTCATGGTCACCGTCACAGGCACTCTCAACCCCGCCCTGCCCGGCCCGCCGGCCCTCTCTCCCCCTCACCCGCACCTGCCCGCAAGGTCCCGGGGGCCGCAGGTGCGGAGTACAGCGAAATTCCACGCCCCGCGGACATTTGTCAACTCTGGGGAGAGCGGAGAGGGAGGCGCGGCCACGTGGCGTCCCAGGCTGGTGTCCCAGGTGCGACCGAACC
>PVKB01009045.1:0-10942 GCA_004027205.1 Ctenodactylus gundi | reverse complement strand
GCAGGAGTCACACCCCCAATTCACCCTGGTGAGGGAAACCTCAAGTTTGGCTTAGCTCCATTTTGCTTCTCAATTTTAATTTTCCACAAGGTTAAAGCAGCGTCTATTCAGTCAGACCCCTTGGCTCGGAATCCAGGCCTGTTACTTCCTGCCTGAGCATTCTTGGACCAGTTCCCTCAGCTCTCCGTGCTGTGGCTTCTGGATGTGATTCGGGATCACAGCGGATCTCCTTTCCATGTGAGGATGGAAGGAGACCCGTGTGACAGGAAGCTCCTCGCACAGCTCTGGTGCCTAGTGTCTGTTGTGGGTTGGATCTGCCGTGTCCCCCAAAAGCCTCATGTGTTGGGTGCTGTGAATCATCTGTGGAACCGTGTGCTGTAAGGAGATGGGGGCCTGGTCTGGCGGGGTAGACTGCGTGTGTGGTGCGTTACAGGTGTGTGGTAGATTACACATGACAGGCATGTGGTGTGTTAGGGCCTTAAGTCTGAAAGGGGTGGAACACTGCGGCTGGGTGCCTAAGAGGCAGATCACCGGGCAGGGCCAGGAAGGATATGACCCACTCTTTGGGGCCTTGGCAGCCAGTTTGCAAGCCGTGTGGATCTGCCTCTGTCTCTGCCTCTGCCTCTGCCGTGTGCTTCCCCCGTTGCCAGCCAGCCGTGATACACTGAGACCTGAGACGGTAAGCACAATACATTTTTTCTTCCTTACATTGTGGATAACAGGTGTTGCGTCCCAACAAAGACAAAGTAATTGAGACATTGGTTTCTCTTTGGGGGTGCCTGGGGCTGAACCCAGGGACGTTTGCCTCAGCCCCCTTCCCATGCAACATTTTGACTTTTGAATTGTTAAATTACCTAGTTTGGGCTCCAACTTGAGATCCTCCTGCCTCAGCCTCCCAAGTCTCTGGAACTACAGGTGTGCACCAGACAGGCAGTGGCTGTCTTATTTTCTCTTGGCATTGCATTCTTGATCTGCCCCTGCTCCCTCCCAGCAGCCTGGCATCAAATGGACCCTCAACCCTGGCTTCCTGTCTCTGGGCTTGCCCGCGTGGGTGTGGCACCTTGTCTTTCTCAACCTTCTGTCCCCCGCAGCAGAAACAGCCTGTCTCCTGCTCCTTGGGGGCCATAGGTAGTTTCTTCACATCCTGGACATTGACTTTGAATATCTTAATCATAGAGCCTTTAACAACAATGACAATGGGACACTTATTTTTCCCACATTTTATTGATATATATATACTTGCAAAATTCAAGGTTTACAAATGAGGTTAAACATTTTGTGCACATACGTATCTTGTCAAGGTGACAAGGGCTTTGTCACTCTCCTTTTGTCCCTCCCCTTACCCACACCACCCTCCTTCCTACCCCCCTCCCCCCCTCCCTTTCACTTTGTTTTTCACTTTCAGTTCCATAATAGTTGTGACCTGGGACTCTTATATCAGAGAGACCATTCGATGTTTCACCTTCTGCTTCTGACTTACTTCACTAAGCATGATGTTCTCAAGTTTCTTCCATTTGTCTGTAAAAGCCTCTATGCTGTTGTTGGACTTTATTGATGCATAGTATTCCATTGTGTATAAATACCACAGTTTGTGTATCCACTGGTCTGTTGATGGGTATTTTGGTGACTTCCATATTTCAGCTAGTGTTAGTTGTGCTCTTATGAACATGGGTATACATATATCTCTGCTATGTGTTGTTTTGGCCTCTTTTGGATATATTCCCAGGAGGGGTGTCGCTGGATCAAATGGGATATTTATTTCTAGTCTTTTGAGAGCTCTCCATATTGCTTTCCAAAGTGGTTGTACAAATTTACATTCCCACCAGCAGTGCAGGAGGGTTCTTTTCTCCCAGAAACCAGGCCAGCACTGATTACTATTTGACTTGTTGATGTAGGCCATTCTCTCTGGAGTGAGATGGTATCTTAGCATTGTTTTGATTTGCATTTCCCTTATGACTAGAGATGTTGAACATCTTTTCATGTATCTATTGGCCTTTTGCATTTCTTCATGAGTGAACTCTCTCTTCATTTCATATGCTCACTTTTCAAGAGGATTCTTTATTTTGGTAGGCTTACTTGTCTTCAGCTCCTTGTATATTATATTTATAAGCTTCTTATCTGAGATGTTGGTGGCAAATATTTTTTCCCAGTCTTTTGGATCTCTTTTTACAATGTTGATAGTCTCATTTGTTGTGCAGAATCTTTTTAATTTGATAAGATCCCATTTTTTAATAACGAGGATAATTTCTTTTGCTCTTGGTGTCTTGTCAAGGAAGTCTTTATACCCCTATGTCTTTTAGAAATTTGCCTAATTTGTCTCAATAAGATTCTGGCAAACAGAATCCAACAAGTAACCAGAAAGATCATACACCGTGATCAAGTGGGCTTCATTCCTGAGATGCAAGGTTGGTTCAACATAGATAAATTAATCAATGTACTACGCCATATCAATAAAAGTGAAAACAAAAACCACAGATCATCTCTATTGATGCAGAAAAAGCCTTTGACAAAATCCAGCACCCCTGCATGATAAAAACACTGAGAAAAATAGGTATAGAAGGGCCCTACCTAACACTCCTAGAAGCCATATATGCTAAGCCTACTGCAAATATCATAGTAAATGGAGAAAAGGTGAAATCGTTCCCTCTCAAATCAGGAACAAGACAAGGCTGCCCACTATCACCACTCTTATTCCACACCATCCTTAAAACACTGGCCATAGCAATCAGACAAGAAAATGAAATAAAGGGAATCTACATGGGAAAGGAGGAGGTCAAACTCTCCTTATTTGCAGATGATATGATTATCTACATGGAAGACCCTAAGAACTCCACTATGAAACTCCTAGAAATAATAAAAAAAAATTAGCCAAGTCACAGGCTACAAAATTAACACTAAAAAAATCAATAGCTTTTCTCTACACTAACAATGAACTTACTGAGCAAGAATTCAGAAAAGCAATTCCATTCTCAACAGCTCAGCAAAAGATTAAATACCTAGGACTATACTTAACCAAGAATGTGAAGGACCTATATAAAGAAAACTACATTACATTGAAGAAAGAAATTATAGGAGACACTAGAAAATGGAAAGATATCCCCTGCTCTTGGATAGGCAAAATAAATACAGTCAAAATGACTATACTACCAAAACTGATATATAGATTCAATGCAATTCCTATCAAAATAACTACAAGTTTCTTCAAAGAACTTGAAACAATAATCCTTAAATTCACATGGAACCAAAAAGACCAAGAATAGCCAAAGTAATCCTGAGCAACAAGACCAAAGCAGGAGGCATTACAATCCCAGACATCAGGCTATACTATAAAGCCATAGTTGTAAAAATAATTTGGTACTGGCACAAAAATAGACAGTAGACCAGTGGAACAGAACTGAAGATGCAGAGATAAACCCAAATATCCTCAATTACTTAATCTTTGATAAAGGGGCCAAATGCATACAATGGAAAAAGGACAGCCTGTTCAACAAACGGTGCTGGGAAAACTGGACATCCACATGTAGAAGAATGAATCTAGCCACACACCTATCACCATGCACCAAAATCAAATCAAAGTGTATCAAAGACCTAGACATTAAAAATGAAACACTAAACCTTCTAGGACACTTATTTTTAAAAAGCATCTAATAAGTCCCTTGTCCTTAAACGTCTTTCCTTTGCATGAAGTACAACAAGGTCCAGATTCTCCCCAGGGACCAGCACCTGCTATAACCCATCCGCCCTCTGTGCCTGGGCATCAGTGGCTCTGTTACTGAGGCCTTCCAGGTGAAACATACACAGAGGCAGCCAAGTTACACTTTTCCCCAAGGAGGGACTTTTTTGTGCCCAAAGCAGAGCTTCAGGACAGCGAAATTTACTCCAAGATCAGAAAGTACTTGAAATGCGAAGGCCATGCTGGTCCAGAGGGGGAGGCAATATGTAAACCGCAGGCAGATCTCGCACATTGTCACAGCTGGGTGTTTACACCCCCGGGGCCTGGGGTATTGACAGCATGTCTTAACTACTTTCTCCTCAGGCGGAAGGGTCGAGTGGAGGCCAAATTGGAGAAAAGCTGTTTGGGGCATTGTGACAGGAAGCAGGAAGGATTCTTTTGGGGAAACCAGGGCAAGATCATATCCTTCCAGGCATCATCCTAGTTGGACGGCCACCCTCAGTAACCTGCTACTCCAAATCCGGTCCTGCCTCCCGCCAACACGTGAAATCCATCTATAATCCACACATCCAGATACACAAGGATATTGGGGGACATGCCACATCCAATCCATGACACATTTCAGTAGAATATTCTGATCCATCCCCTGCCCGATATTGTAAGACTCTAGTTTTCATCTTGGATTCCCTTGACCAAGCTACACTTTTTTCTCTGGGAACCTCAGTTTATCCACCTTTGCAATGGGGGAATGTGATCAAATGACTGATAATCCTGAGTGATATTCTGGAAATCTGCAGGGACATTTCTAACAATCACAGTGATGAGACAGGGTCCTACTGGCTCTCCATGTGTGGGGCCTGGCGAGTCTCAGTGTCCTGTGGTACACAAAGCATCCTGGGCCAACGTTTCTCCTTTATCCAGTGAAGTGCGTAAAAAAAAGTTCTAACTAGGTGGGCCTCCAACCCAACTGTGTTCTACTTATAAAGTCAAACGATTTTTTCATGGTTTAGGATGCTCTGAATATTCGAGGGAAGTACTGTAAATGTAAGAAGGTGGATAATTTGCCATGTGATCCAATGACAATTTATGATAAAGACTTTGAGGAAATAGGAATAAAAGAGCCCTACCTTAGCCTGATCCAAGGTATTTACAACAGCTCTTCTACCAATGTCATTTTAAAGGGGGAAAGACTGAAAACATTCACACTAAATTTAGGAAAAAGACAACGATGACCACTGTCACTCTTACTGTTAAACACAGAGCTTAAAACTCTGGTAGGGTACATCAGGCAAGGGAAAGAAATAAAAGGAATGTGAATCAAAAGGTAAGAATTTAGATATTCTTATTTGCAGATGAGTTGATAACCTCCATAAAGGTCCCAAAATATTGCACCCAAGGACTTTCAGAACTAATAAATAAATTCAGCAATGGAGCAGGGTATAAAATCAATACTGACAAAACAATAGCATCCCTATGCACCAAGAATGAATTAAATGAGAAGAAAATCAGAAAAGCAACCCATGCACTATAGCAACCACAACAACAACAAAAATAAAATAGGAATATACCTTACCAAAGAAGTGAAAGACCTAAACAGAGAAAACTACAGAACCCTGATGAAAGACTGAAGAGTAGTTTAAAAAGTGGAAAGAGGCCCCTCGCTTCAGGGACCTACTGCTAAGGCCGGGCTCGGTAAGAGCCAGGCCAGGCCACATCAGAGGCGGCAGGTAGGCCTCTGGGGAAACCTCCCCTGCCCTGCGCCTCGGGCAGGCTAGTAGCAGGCTGGGCCACTCCTGAGGCGGCTCGTAGCTGTGGGGACATTTTCTGCGCCCCTCGCCTCGGGGACCTGTGGCTGAGGCCAGACTCAATGAGAACCAGCCTGGGCCACTCCTAAGGCGGCTGGTCAGCTTAGGGGACATTTTCAATGCCCCTTGCCTCAGGGACCTGTGGCTGAGACCGGGCTCAGTGAGAACCAGGCCAGGCTGCTCCAGAGGTGGCTGGTTAGCTTTGCGGACATTTTCCAAGGTCCTTGCCTCGGGCTTCACGGCTGAGGCCAGGCTCGGTGAGAACTAGGCCAGAATATCCACCCCTAACAGTGACTGTGTTCTCCCAGTGCTGGACAGAATCATACCGGGGAGAAACACATAGGGGAATCCAGGGACAGAGAACCAGAGACAACCAAAGACAACAGAACCATGAGGAAACATGGAAATAAATCTCCTTCAGAAAGTCTCTAAATACCAGAGGAGCATATCAGGAATTCTGAAAATGCAGAAACTAAAGATGAAAATGGCACAAATGTTGGTAACTTCTGGGCCCAGAAATACATCAAATTAAAGCAGAAATTAAAGCAAGAATTAAAGCAGGAATTACAGCAAGAAATGATGCAGGAAATGAAAATCAAAGATCAAGAGCTACACCAAGACCTAGCTAAGCTAAAAGCAAGCTTGGAGAAGCAAATAGAAGAGATCAAAGAAGAAATGACCCAGAAGATAATGAAGACCATAAAAGAAATAAGAACACAACAGAGACATAAAAAAAAATAAATGCAGATATACAGGAAGTGAAAAACACACAGGTCACAATAAGCAACGATATTGAACAATTTCAAAAGAGATTATCAGACCTAGAAGACAAAATGATGGAGCGGGAAAAGAAAGACCATAAAGATCACAACGTCAAAAAAGAAGAAAGTGAGTCATTACTACAGCTGATAGATGATTCAAAAAAGAAACAACCTGAGACTCATGGGAATTCAAGAGAAGATCGAGGACAAAACAAAAGGATTAAAAGTCATATTCAAGGAAATTATGGAGGAAAATTTCCCAAATCTAAGAAAAGAAATAAATATTGAACTACTGCAGGCATTTAGAACACCAAACCATATTGATCAGAAGAGAACCTCATCTCGACACATCATAATTAAAGTACTAGAAACCCAGTACAAAGAGAGAATACAAAAAGCGGTAAGAGAAAAGCAGAAGGTGACCTACACCAGTAAGCCTATCAGGATAAATGCAGATTTCTCAACTCAGACTCTAAAAACCAGGAGATCATGGAGCAATGTCATTCAAACACTAAAAGAAAACAAATTTCAACCAAGACTACTATATCCACTAAAACTATCTTTTAAACTAGAGAGAGAAATTAAATCCTCCATGATTTAGAAAGTTTAAAGAAACTTGCAGTCACTAAGCCATCACTGCAGAGAAATCTCAAAGGAAACTTGGATAGCAAAAGAGAGGCCAACGACACAAGAGACCCCAGAGAAAAAGAAAAAGAGATGAAATCCAGAGGAGAATGAACTGAGAAAAAAGTAAAGCCAGTAAACAACAGGGAAAAACTACAATGATGGCAGGACACACCAAATATACCTCAATAATTACCCTAAACGTGAACAGCCTCAACTCACCTATCAAAAGACATAGACTAGCTGACTGGATCAAAAAACATAAACCCACAATTTGCTGCCTACAAGAGACACACTTCACCCACAAGGAAACTCACAGACTGAAAATAAAAGTTTGGAATTCAGTATTTCATGCAACAGGTCCCAGAAAACAAGCAGGGTTAGCTATATTAATCTCAGACTCATCAGATTTTTTTAAAAAGCAGGTGAAGAGAGACAAAGATGGACACTAGATACTGGTGAAAGGAACATTAGAACAGGAAGAAATCACAATTAACAATACATATGCACCCAACTCTGGAGCACCCAATTATGTAAACCAAAAATTACTAGATATGAAAGGACACATAGGCCCCAATACAATTATAGAAGGGGACTTTAATACTCCACAAGCACAAGTAGATAGATCAACTAAACAAAAAAATCCACAAAGTTATACAACTGCTGAAAGATACTATAGAAAACTTGGACATAACAGACATTTACAGAGCCTTCCACCCAACATCAACTGACTACACGTTCTTCTCAGCAGCACATGAAACATTTTCTAAAACAGACCATGTCTTAGGACATAAGACATGCTTAAACAAGTACAAAGGGATAGAAACAGTTCCCTGCATACTCTCAGACCATAGTGGAATAAGACTGGAACTTAACAGCAGCAGAAACAGAAGAAAATACACAAACACATGGAAACTTAATAAATTACTACTGACCAAACAATGGATCATGGAAGAAATCAGAGAAGAAATCAAAAACTTCATAGAGTTAAATGACGATGGAAGTACATCATATCAAAATCTGTGGGACACAATGAAAGCAGTCCTTAGAGGAAAATTCACAGCCATAAATACACACATCAAAAGAATAGAACAGTCACAAATAAATTCGCTAATGATGCACCTCAAGGACATTGAGAAACAAGAACAACTTTAAAATTTATATGGAACCAGAAAAGATCCAAAATTTTTAAAATAACAAGGGCAAATCCACAGGTATCACAAATGCAGAATTCAAGATATACTAAAAGGCAACAGTGATTAAATCTACATGATAATGGTACAAGAGCAGACAAGAGGATCTGTGGAAAGGAATGGAGAATAATGAGAAAACACAAACACCCTTGTCAGCTGATTTTGGACGGAGGGGCCAAAACAATCCACTGGAGAAAAGACCTCATCTTCAATAAACAGTGCTGGGATAACTGGATTCCCCAAATGTGTGAGAATGAAATTAGATCCGTATCTGTCACTGCACACGAAAATCAGATCAATATGGATCAGAGAATTGGATATCAAAAAAGAAACCCTGAATCTACTGGAAGACAAAATAGGCAAAATTCTAGGAGACATAGGGACAGGAAAGGATTTTCTGAACAGATGACCAGCTGCAGATGAAATTAACAGCAAAAATCAACAGATGGGACTATATTGAATTAAAAAGCTTTTGCACAGCAAAGAAATCAATCAACCAAGTGAAGAGACATCACACAGAGGAGGAGAAAGCCCTTACCAGTGATACTTTATCAGAGGATTATTATCTAGAATACATAAAGAACTCAAAAAATAAAACCACCTAAAATCAACGACTCCATCAAGAAATGACCAGCTGCAAAGAAACTTCTCAGAAAAGGAAGTACAATTGTCTACAAGCACATGAAAACGTGTTCTTCATCACTAGCTATCAGACAATGCAAATAAAAACAACACAGATTTCACCTCATCCCAGTGAGAATGACCTACATTACGAACTTGATAAGCAGTCATTGGTGAGACTATGGAAAAAAAAGAAACACTTCTACGCTGTTGATGGGAATGCAATCTGGTTCAATCGTTAAGGTGAGCAGTCTGGAGATTCCTTAGAAAGCTGAAAATAGAAATCCCATGGATCCAGCCACTGATCTACTGGGCATGTTCCCAAAAGAAATAAAGTCAGCATACCAGAAGCACACCTGCATATCCGTGATTATAGCAGCACAATTCGTAATACCCAAATCCTGAAAATAACCGCTTTCCCATCAGTACAAAATTGGGTAAAGATGTGGTATCTATACACAATGCAATACTATGCAGCCATAACAAAAGACAATATTTGAAAGAAAATGGAGCCACCTTGAATCAATAATGCTAAGTGATGAGGACCACACATAAGAGTGACTATTGATGGATATCCCTCGTAGGAAATTCACACACAAAAAAATTGCATAAAAGTCCCCAGTGTGAGAGACAAGGTCGGAAGAGAGGCCGTGAACTGCTAGGAAAGGGATGAAGCTCTGAGAGTGGGTGGGAGAGAAGGCAGAGGACACGGGTGAGAGGGAAGAAACAAGAGGCCAAAGTTAGCACAGACGGTCGTTGGTTCCCCAAGACACGCGTTTTTCATGTATTATTGAATCTGCCATTCATGTACATGAAAAAAAAGAAATAAAAGTCATACAGCTTTAAAAAGTATGATATGTCCACATTATAGAATATCTTCAGATGAGGAAAAATGGAAAAGTTCCAGCAGAGGGCAGTCAGAGAAACAAGAGGCACAGAAAAGCAGGACAGTGTGATTCACAGCCATAATAAAGGGACAGGCGGGTTAAACGCCAAGCGCCAAATCTCGCTCTTGTGTAAATACATATGTATAGGAATCATGGGGGTGAGGGGGTGACGCGAACACCTGCTCTGCACAGGGTGGTTTATTTCTTCCACTTTGGCTTAGGAGTATTTCTCACCTTTCTCCCAGTAAAACTTCTTTAATAAAAAAAAAGTAGTATGTTTTTCCCATACTACTATTTCTCTCCTTACAGACATGTACACACAGATTAATCTCCATGTTCACATCTATATCATCTGTTTTTGGGTTACGGCTTCTTTAAGATTGTTCGCAAAGTTGTTGACACAAGGCCAGTAGGGTAATAAAACATTGCTGTTGATTTGCAAATTTATCTCTCCAATAAGTTTTCTAACAATGCAACAAATCCCAGGAATAAAGCCTGAACTCTGTGTGTGTGTGTGAGTGTGTGTGTGTGTGTGTGTGTGTGTGTGTGTGTGTTACACCTGGTTGCAGGGTGTTATGGTTTGAACTGTGTTTGGAGGGAGATTGGCCCTTGGGGCTTAATCCATCAGTGTCCTCTGCTGTTAGCAAGTGGGGCTTGACCCAGTAGCGGAGGGCACATGGAGACATGACTCGGAAGGGCCTACACCAGCTGGGGCCTTTCCTGGCTGGCTCTGCTTCTCGTCTGTGAGGCTGTGAACAGATTCTCCCTGGCTAGGCCTCTGACAGCCCTTTCACCATGGCTGGCCATCAGTGAATGGACTGAGACCTCCTGAAACTGTGAGCTAAAACAAACCCTTCCTCTCTTTGCTTGTGGATGTTGGGTACTCTGTATCAGCAACAAAGAAGTAACTAAGACACAGGACTCATCTTCCCAGGCTGTGCTTGGGCCTTGGAATTGTGGTCTTCCCGCCTCAGCATCCCAGAAGGCTGGGATGAGACTTTTGCACCCGCAGGCCCAGCTAGACCTGGACATTTTGCAAACTGCCTCAAGTAGGGTCCATGGACTGGGGCTGCTCTGGAGGACTGAAGGCATCTGGGCGGGGCCCTGACAATGTCGCGTTGTTGACCAATGACTGCCAGAGCAGATGAGAAAGCTGACCTTCTCTGAAGATTGACGGGGGATTCCTGATACACCAGCCACACCGAGATGTGGCAGGAGCCCTGTGGAGACCTCCGGGTCCCTGGACAGCTCCGTGGGTAATGAGCGGCCTCGGTAGGGGAGCAGACCCTACCTCCAGCAGGGAATCCTGACCGGCAGGGGCAGCTGCATTCCCGCTGCAGGGAAGCTGTTGAGGGGCCATGCCACAGAGAGTTGAGGT
>PVKB01009044.1:0-10937 GCA_004027205.1 Ctenodactylus gundi | reverse complement strand
GGGAAGACTGTGAATCCCGCCAATGGGAAACGGCGGGGGCAGGGCCTTGCGAGTTAGGAAAAAGGTCCCCCCACCATGCTTGCCGGTCTTTTCTCCACTTGCACGTGGGAAGGACACCCTTTTGCAAAAGGAAATTAAAGCCTCATACCCTGTCGTCCATGCCTCCCAAGTCCATCCTTTGTTTGGACAGGAAGATTGCTATGCGCCGTTTCTAACAAATAGAAAGTTTTAGGCAATGAGAACAGAATGACACAGTTTAAATAAATAAAAGAACCTCACAACGTTTAAGAAGGCGTGGGGGAATAGCACAGTAGTTAAGAATATTTGCCTAGCAAGGCCCTGAGTTCATTTCCCCAGTAGCACATAAACTGGGCATGGTGGTGAATGCTGTGATCCCAGCACTCAGGAGGCTGGGGCAGGACTGTCTGGGCTACACAGTGAGACCTCATCTCAAAAACAAAAATGTTTACAGAACTCGCTCAGGTTGCGCTGACAAGAGGCACACGATGCGAGGCTCATCTCTAGGTACGGAATGAGGCTCTAGGGCTGCCTAATTACTCTTATAAGAGCATTTCTCTATTTCAGATCGCTGGAGAGACCTTAGATGTCTACGTTGTGGGTTGTAAGCCTCCCAGGAACAGACATGAACAAAAAGGCAGTGAAGTCAATCTGTTGAAATCCCCTACCTGGCAAAGCGGGCTTAGCAAAATGGTCTCTCATTGCCCCATTTTGTGCCATTCTCATTTACTTCTAGGAAGTGATTTAAAAAAAATAAAAACAACCCATGAAGATGTTACTGGAGGCACCCTGGGCTAAATTTATTTCAACAGCTTTATACAACTATTTAATTTTATATTTATTTAACCATTTAATCATTTTATATTTATTTAATCACTTTATTTTATATTTAATCATTCATTAGTTTTATATTTAATTAATCATTAATCAATCATTGTAACTCAATATTTCATTCCACTGTTTTGCAACATCTTACAGATGTCACTAGGTGACAGATTTGGAGAATCTCAAAGATCTTTCGATTCTTTCAGAATATAAACCTTTGACTTGGCTGTGTAATTCTTGACACCACGGAACAGGTAGGAAGCTGAGCTTGGTGACTCAGATTGTAATCTCAGCACTTTGGGAGGATGAGGCAGAAGGATGGCAAGTTTAAGCCCAGGCTGGGCAATTTAGCAAGATCCTATCTCAAAAAAGAAAACAATGGCTAAGGATATAGTGAAGGCCCTGAGTTTAATCCCTAGTACTAAGGAGGAAAAAAAAAAGACAGCATTTGTGTGTATAATTTCCTATATTAATTAAGCATCATTCTTCTGGTCACAAAGGTATGTGGCTTCTTCCATCTACACCTGGAAGACGTGCTAAAATAACTATCAATTATAGTATTTTATAGATGTTCTCACAGGAAACATCAATACTATGTACTGAAACTATTTCTAGCCAAATACAAATAAATGTACTTCACAGTGACAGTTTATATTACTTTAGGAAATCTTTCAATGAGTTGAAAACAAAGTACAAAAAAAAAATTATCCTCGACTCGATGCAACATTTGGCTAATTTAACAGTTCTGAAATGCCTGTTTTCTGCAAGTCCTGTACCTCTTGTGTTTATTTTTTGTTTCTTTTGGTGGTAGGGTGACTGAACCCAGGGATGTTACACTCAGCTATATTCTCATTCCTTTTTGAGACAGGTCTGGCTAGGTAACCCAGGCTGGGCTCAAACTTGACCTTCTCCTGCCTCAGTCATGCAGAATGCTGGGACTGGGGCTGAAGGAACAGCTTAGCAGTTAGAGTGCTTGTCTAGTAAGCACAAGGCCCTGAGTTCGATTCTCCAGCACCACATAAGACTGGTGTGGTAGGGCATGCCTGTAATCCCAGAACTCGGGAGGCTGAGACAAGAGGATTGCTTGGAGTTCAAGGTCAGTCTGGACTACAGAGGGAGACCCTGTCTCAAAGTTTAAAAAAAAAAAAAAAAAAAGGAATGCTGGTATTACCGGCAATCACACACAACACCTATGCTCTTCTGACATTGTGATAAAAATGGTACTTGGGAATTTCAATATCATTACAAGCGATGCTTTCCCAGAATCATAAAGTATATTTCAATCACATTGCTTAACTGCACTAATAGACTTTTTGTTATACAACTTGATTAAGGTTACTACATAAAGTTAAGGGATTTTGAGATCATAATTGTCTTAAGTAAGTTTTTTTTTTTTTTATACAAATCCTTTTTGTTTTGTTTTTGAGACAGGATCTTGTTCTATAGTCCATGTAGCCCAGTTTGGCCTCAAACCCACGGCAGACATTCTGCCTCAGTTTCTGGAGTGCTGGGATTACAGGTTTGTGCCACCATGCGTGGTTTATGTAGTGCTGGGGATTGAACTTGGCCTTATGCTTACTAGGCAGGCACTCTAACTGCTATACTATTCCTACAGCTCACTGACACAAATCTTTTTAATAAAGCATATCAACGACTACTTTTTAAAAATAAGTATATTGTTAAAAAATCACACAAGATCATTTTGCTTCCACTGCTAAGAAAGGAGATTATCCTCTCTGCTGAAATGCAATGCACAGACCAAAACTGATCAAAGGCTGACAGAATAATGAATCTCAAGCAAGCAATGTGCCATCACATGCGGTAATTTCTTCAATCTGAATATACCCTACCCACGTACTAAGTTTTTTTCAGCCCATTGCTCAAGATCAAATGGTTCTTCTTTTAACTACTTAATTTCTTTTCTTTATTTGGATGTGCTCTTTCCAACCCTCAAGGTCTGCACTAAGTAATTCTGGATTACAAGTTCTTCAGTTTTTACCTGTTTGTGAAAACAAACAATGACTCCTGGGGAAACACTCCTGTGGTGGTCTGAATGTTTCTGGATTCCTTAAGTCTTCAAGTAAAACACTACAGTAATTCTTGCCCATCAGTGATATTTTAAGGTGTTTTCCTCACTTAATGTAACCAACATCACTTGGGCCCCTTCAGAACTCAAACAGCGATCTCCTAGCTCCACGACGTCCTGGGAGTCCAGGAAACCTACTCTCAATTAGTTTGATGATTCATTTTCTTGTATTCAATAGTTGAAAGCTGTATAATATTATTGCTTCACAGGCAAGGACTATATAATCCTACTTTGAGTTTCAGCTCCTGGTTCAGTAAAAAAAAAAATCAGAGTTGTTAAGTACTGATCATAATAAAATACTTCACTCCTCTAGGGCCTTTTACGTTTTTCTACACACATACACAGGAGCCCTGAGTCTACTGTACCTATCTGAGGGAGAGAAGTTGTGATTTAACCGTGAAGGTTTTTGGGGGTTAGGAGAAGTTTAAGGCATGGAGGAAAGTGTTCCAATGGGACAATCATAATTACCTTCGCAGTCAGGTGGCCTACATATATATATATATATATATATATATATATATTATATATATATATATATAATATATATTTTTTATATATATAGGCTACTTGAAATGGAACCATTTATAAGATAGCAACATCTTCCATTTTAATTTGTCAAACTAGGGAAAAAGTTAATCTTTTAATGAAGAAAAGTGAAAAATAGAAATGTAAATTAATAACAGTAAGGAAAAAGGAACATGTGCTTTATTATTAATTCTTTCAGTGGCAGAGGAATTTAAATATATTATAAGTCAGGTAATAGGATCTTTTCACTTTTTAGCTAAACTCAAACATGGAATGGTGTCTGGGGTGGGAGGGAAGATGGTTCCACTAAGGAAGGAGTGGATGGGGCCTTTCAATACTGTGGCGAGTTCTCCTGCTTACGCTGGGTGGGGTTCACATGAGTATCCGGGGTGCTATTCTTTTATGTTTTCCTTTCTACCTTCGATAGCGTCTAATTCATTTTTTTATTTTAAAATTTTATTTAGTTTCGAATGGTCTCACTCTATAGCCCAGACGGGTTCTGAAATCACTATGCACCTCTGGTTGGCCTCAAACCCACAGCAATCCTCTTGCCTCAAGCTTTCCCAGTGCTGGGATTATAGGTGTGTGCCACCACGCCTGGCTTATATGGTGCTGGCGAACTGAACTCTGGCATTTAACTGCTGAACTATTCCTCCTGCCCAATTCTTTTCTTTCTTTCTTTCTTTTTTTTTTAAAGAAAAGAACTGAACAGCTAAGTATTTACCCAGGGTTTCACTTGGCTTTACATACTGGCAAACGCTGGACCATTACTTTAAACATACTTCACTAAGGGTAACAACAGAGAGAACTCTCTTTCATCATAGCAAATCTTACATATTGAGAAAATCTGAAGAAAGCAGAAGTCAATCCCTCACCTCTCTGACAATTCTTATTCTCAAAAAAGTATGCATCGGAAATAAAGCTGCTTCTAATATCGATTGTTATTGTAGCAATATATGATTGGTACGATAGCAAACTATCACATCAAAAGGTAGCCTTACTGAGTAAATTACCTCAATTTCCTGCAACTGTTCCTGATTGGTTGTGTACATCTGCTGAAGAGAATCCTCCAACTCTGTGTTCCGATCCAGTAATGTCTTCCCAAGCTCAGCAGCAAGCTGGAGATCTGGCACAACAGGTTGGTGTTAAAATTATACAAATGTGATTACTTCAACATTGTCTATAAAAGTCCTTAAAATAAAAGGAACAAAGTCCCAGCACATACAAATCATTCACAACAGGGCAAGAACGGCCAGAAACCAACCTGAGTTCTACTTAAAATTCGGGTGAACTGGTGCCTTGTAGCAGATATTCTCTTAGGTACTCTTTCTTGCTAATGTGGCAAAACAGCAACCTTGTTTTATAAGGATGTAGTCATCAGTTTAGCAATGATCATTCAGTATTGGGACTTCTAAAACCATTGTTATTTGCTAATGAAACAGGCTTATTCAAATCTTGACATCTACTTTGCAAACAGATTCCTGAGGCAAAGCACAGGCCAATCTCTTGTAATCACTAAAGTTCCATGGATCTAGCTACTGTGAATTTAATAACCAAAGCAAAGTTTGTTGTCATATATCTTCTAAGGGACTAAAAATTAAGTCACAAAAAGTAAAAATACTGTCAGTAGGAAGAAAATCTGCCAAGGTATGTGTGTTTTTACTTTCAGCTTTCTCCAACATGACCAGCCAGCTCAGCAGTGCAACATTCTGGCTGTTAATTCTGTTTAGCACAGATCCATATTTTATTTTAAACCTACTTGTTCAAGTCCCTTCTTCTTTGGCACATATGCTCATAACACAGGATATGTTTACATTACACAACTCCACGATAAGAATTCAATAAAATCCAAAAAAAAAAAAAAAAGATCCTAGTTATAACACAGGTGAACTGAAATACTTATCTGCATAGTATCTTTTTCTTTTTTTAGACAGGGTTTCGTTCTGTAGCCTGGGCTGGTCCTGAACTCATAGCAATCCTCCTGCCTCAGCCTCCCAAGTTTTGGGATGATAGGGGTCTACCACCATATCCAGTTTTATGTGGTGCTGGGGAACTGAACTCAGGGTCTTGCACTTGCAAAGCAAGCACTTTAACTGCTGTGCCATTCCTCCAGCCCCTGCACAGTACCAGTATTGTGATGTAATGGGAAATGCACTGAACTCTAAGGAGGAAGGTTTGAAGTTCAATTTACTACTATGTACCTGAACACTTCAGTATGGTGATTTTCAAGTTCCCCACACTTAATTTTTCTGTATAGAGAGATGGCTGTAAAAATCAAATGAAATAATACTTAAGGAAGTATTTTACAAACTATACTGCAATACACAGGCAAAGTAGTACTAGTATTCGCTGATTCATAAGTTAATGTTTTTGTTGCTAGGCACTTAGGATACTAAGCGCTGGCTAGAGAATAGTGGATAAGATGGATGAATGTTCTGCTCTGCTGACAGTCCCAGGAAAACAGAAAATGAGCAACTGAATGTACTTATTGTGACAAACACCAACTCTTTCATGTACACATTCATTTATGAATAGCCGGAAAGGGCTGGAAGAATAGCTCAATGGTTAAAGCACTTGCCTAGCAAGCACAAGGCCCTGGGTTCAATTCCCCAACACCATATAAACTGGGCCTGGTGGGGCATGCCTGTAATCCCAGCACTTGGGAGACTGAGGCAGGAGGATAGCCATGAGTTTGAGAACAGCCTGGACTACAGAGAGAGACCCTGTCTCAAAAATAAGAGGAGGAGGAGGAGTAGAATAGATAAAGTAAGACAGACTGACTTTGTTGAGAGAGAAAGGGGACACGTGGAAGTTGAGGGGATGAGAAGGGGAAAGAGATCTGATATGTAAATAGAAAAAAAATAGCACAGTGGTTAGAGTGCTTGCCTAGTAAGCACAAGGCCCTGAGTCTGATTCCCAGGCACACTTAAGCTGGGTGTGGTGATGCATTGCCTGTAATTCTAGCACTTGGGAGGCTAAGGCAGGACTGCTGTTGAGTTCAAGGCCAGCCCGGGCTACTAACGAGTTCAGGACTAGGCTGGACTATACAGTAAGACTGTGTCTCCAAGAAAAAAAAAAAAAAAAAAAAGGGCTGGGATATAGCTCAATGAGAAGGTCCTGGATTGGGCTGGGTCCAACTGGATAACTGGATATCATGTGAACTCTCCAGTATGAAAAAAAAAAAAAAAAAAACCAAAAAACTTCGGTTAACAGTTAACAAGCCAACAAAATACCATAATCACAAGACAGAATTTTTACAAACAATTCAAACCATTTAAGAGACATTAATCTTTCTATCTTTACAAGGCACGCAGCCCAGTTGCCAGATCAGACAACCTGACGTACAAAGCTATTAAATGCCCTGACCAACTCCATACATGAGTCAAAGGCAAAGCAAAATCTGCTCGGTCAACAGGTTCTAACTCTCATCACAACTTCAATCATCCACACCTGCATAGTTCTGAGGCGACTAAAGGGCGTCCACGTACCTCTTTAAGGCAGAGAACACAAATCTCCCTAGCTAAGGTACTTAATCTTTCCCTGTGTTTTCACAGAGGGCAATAAGAACCCAGTGCTCACCGATTTGGGTATTTATCTCCACCTGTGCCCGAGAAAGACATATAACCCCAGGGAACTTCATATTTTGTTTTCCCCAGACGAGCAAGGATGTATGACTAAAGATGAAATAATTATTTTGTATTCACATCGTGTGTAATGTGTATACATAAATCCACACAGAAACTACCGCACTGTATTAAGCAAGCATAAAAGCGCTCTCTAGACATTACTTAAGCCTTCCCGCCGGCTTGTTGTTAAACTGAGGCGTAATTCCTCACTAGGAAAGACCAGAGAGTCATCACAGATGTTTCCAACTAGTCATCAAAACTTGAGCCGGAACCTCTTCCTGAATCAAAACTGACTTGAGATTGTCACCAGCCACTTTTGGTCAGTCATGAAGCTGCTTACACTACCTCCCAGCAGCAAGAACCTTTCCTGCTCCTGCTATCACAGAGGCCACCATAACACTCTTCAGCAAAGAGCGAACAAAAAAGAATTTGAGACGTGCCCTTATCTCAATCCTTCTTTCTAGTTAAACAAAGCCCCCACCTGGTTCTGTAACATGAAGTCTGTCTCCTAAATATTTCATAGGGTGTTTAGAATTCTAGCAAGTCAAGTCTCAACTAGGAGAGGGCATCTGTGAAGTCACACTCTATGATAGGACATGACTTCATCTGTTAAGTTTAAAGACAGGCTTTTTTTGGTCTTTAAAAAAAAAGGCTTACTTCCTGTTGTGTAGCATCTGGCTCCCATAACCAAAAGGAGCCAAGAGCTGGCAGTAAGCCCGAGAAGGTTTTCTAAATAACTGTTAGAACAGAATAAAATCAAAAGTCTTAGATTTTTAATTAAGGCGGGTGCGTGCAAAAGCACAATTATTTGGAAGCTCTGTATACCTGTTCATCTCTATTTCACTTTTAAGACAGGGTCTTGTCCTTAGCTCATTATGTAGCCCAGGTTTGGCCTTGAACTCACAGCAATCCCCCTGCTTTAGCCTCCCAAGTGCTGGGATTACAAGCATGCTCACCTTTAATATAGTGCTGGGAAAAGCAACCCCAAGACTTGCGCCTGCTAGGCAAGTGCTTTACTGCTAGCTCCACCCCCAGCCCACATCTCTATTTTACATTAAGAATTTTCATTAAGTCACCTTTTCTAAATCCCACTGAACTGGTCTACCCTAAACAGACACTAAATATAGCATAGGTTTACTGCAGGCTTGAGAACTGCCACGTATCAGTGCCCTAGACGTTTGATACTCTTTCACTATCGATCTTTGCAAGTAGTATCCTGTTTTAACATAGAGAACTCTTAGCTTTAAACAGATACTCACTCAGCTCCAGGCCTTGAACAAAAGATTAGTGCTAGCAGACTTTTAAAAATGCCTTTCTTCCAGAATTTAAACAACTTTAAATTTCACTGCTATATTTCCATTTTGTTTCTTAAAAAACCACAAACTCCAAAATGAGGACACCCTATTCCCCTGTTAGCTGGAATCTGTAGCAGTAACTCGGTAACCTTAAAGCAGACAGCTTTCCCCATTACCAAGTCAAATGCGTCATTTGGTGATGCTTCTGCTTAACTCCAGTTGCCAGTGTTACTGTAATTGGGAACGCAAGCAATCTGAATAAAAGCGTCACGAAAAATGACCGCGTTGCATCAGTTTCAACAACCGCCTAACAGTGTCTGAGTCCTCAAGGAGGTGCTTACAAGGACAAAGGACTCATCTTGAAAAGAAACGTTAGGAATTCCTCTAAGATTTCATTTGCTGATCCATGTACTTGAAACCTGAATCCCCAGCCAGAGCTTGCACAGCTCACCAAAAGACAATTATTTTAGCAGCTGGCCTAAAAGAAAAGCCCAGTCTCTGAAGTCCTTCTACCTTGTTCTCTGGGGCACATTTCAAAGCAAGCACCATCATTACCTGCACAGAAGGCTCCTGCTGTCCCAGAAAAGATCTTATCCACAAAGATTATTGTCAGCATTCTTACTGTGCCAACTCAGCCCTCTGACAAAAGACAGTTTCTTCATCAAAGTATTTTGAAAGGAAAGGGCTTTCTCATGCCTGCATTCGGCTTTACCTGTTTCTAACGAGGTACAAAGAGGACACCAAGTATCCGGAGGCTAGAATTTACCCCCAATTGTATTTTAAACAAGAATGCCCTAGCAAACTTTGATACAAAGAATACATGTAGATAATGGCTTCTATTACTAATAAAAATTTAGTAATTATAATTTTTTTGAGACAGGGTCTTGCTATACATATGCCTCGCCTTGAATTCCTGATCCTCCTTGCCTCAGCCTTCTGAGTACTGGTATTATTGGCATGTGCTACCTACCACGCCTAGTGATGGTTAAAAAAAAAAAAAGACAGGTGATCGGTATTTGAACAAAATAAAATCCTACCGGCCTTGCTTAATCAATCTGTATAATGGGACAGACCTGCTCACAAACTTTACTCCGCAGCAAATACTTATTGGGGGCTTACACTGTGTCAAGTACTGTAGTGGGCACACATCAAGAGGCAGCAGCCCCACTGTTCCCTAGTGAGTGATTCCCAGAACACCAACTCCTTGAGAGTCAGGATGTTGCCTATCTGTTCCATAAAGTGGGTAGCTGGAAACTGTGACCCAGAGCCTAAATATATGAGTACTAGGCACAGAAAAGATAATATATTTTTTGAGAAGTGAACATGCTTTAAAAAAAAATCTCAATAGCTTAGTTCTGGGTTGGGGGTGCCACTCAGTGGGAAGGAGAGTCACATCATTTAGCAAAATTGGGAAGAAGATGCCCTTTTGTCCACACCATTAACATTCACTCTTTCGTGGGTCACACAAGTTTCGACTGCTGGAATTTCCCATCTTCTACTCCTACCCTACACAGTTAGTTATCATATATATGTTGAAATCCGTTGTGATAATGGACGTGAAAGCTTTTTAAAAGCGTAGAACAAACTCCAAAAGTACAGAACAAATTCCAAATACAAGCTGGCAGTGAAGAGGTTCTTCAAGGTTATACTTGAAGACTTGATGTTGTAATGTGATCAGAGGTTAAAGAGAATTACACATGTAACCCCTACATGTTGTGTTTGCCTCCAAGAACATGATTGTCTGGTTGTTCCTGATCACTTCCCAGAAGGGGAGAGTGCAGTGTGGACTAGGCCCCTGATAGAACAGAGTCCTAAATAGTAACCCTGTGTGAATGGTTCAGTTAAAAAAAAATAAAATGAACTTCTATGGTGTTGTGCTAAATACTATGCTGGACTTGGAAGATTTGGGGTTGGGGTCGGGGAGGACTCACGTGTCCCAGCAGGAACTGAACTTCCTTTTTGGAACCACACCAGTCAAGGGAAAATGTAGTTAAATAAACTTGTGCCCATGTGGCACCTAGTAATGGCCCTGGGGCATTCTGAAGAACAAGAAAAGATTCTTGCCATTAGAAAGTTTAACGGATAAAGGGACCAGCCCAAGGTCAAGCAAGATTTGGAGATTGGAATCTGGCAGTCCTGAGTATGTCTTATTCTCTAAGCCAGACCAAGCTTTTACTTCAGTAAAGCAATCAATCAAATGTTTTCCCTCTTGAAGAAAACTGCCCAGCCTGAAGCTGGCTGCCCTACTGTGAGCCGCCCTGTGGTGGACTTCAACCAACACCCAGTGAAGAGCTGCTCTGCCTCCTCCAGATTCATCCTTCCTCTCCAGCCACACCACCCGGGGTTTGCTCCATCTGCTCTGATCTCAGATTCGCCCTTCCTCCTCCCTACCGAGTTCCTCTCCAGGAGGCTGGCTTGCATGCACTCTGTCAAAAAGTTCCCCTGGCTTCCCACTCAGGAGAAAGTGAGACTGGGGAACGGATAGGGCCTTCGAAGGTCTGCTGCAGGATGACAAAACTAGTGACTGGGGACCAGTATGATATCCCATGGGAAGAAGTTTCA
>PVKB01009043.1:0-10952 GCA_004027205.1 Ctenodactylus gundi | reverse complement strand
TCACAGCAGCATCTGCAGGGACAGAATCAGGGGTCACCTGCTGGCCAGTGTCCCTGGAGTCTCAGCCCTGCAGGCCCTGCCCTGCCCCACAGAAGTCCTGGCAGCTGTGGGGATGTCCCCTGTCCAGTGTCGGGGCCCACTGACTCCGTGCTGAGCCCCAGCCACTCCCGCTCACTCGCCCTCCATGACACTGAGACCTCAGGGCCTGTCCCCACCCCGAGGCCTCTTCCTCCCACAGAGGGTCTCCTCCTGGTCAGCAGCAGCCGAGCTGGAGCTGGGGAGACAGGATGGTGTTACCGATCATGGGGACAGCAGCTAAGTGGATTGAAGTCCTGGGGAAGGGATAACCTCTCCTACAGTCCTCTGTCCCGGGACACTGGCATCGTGGCCCTTCCAGGATGGGAAAAGTCGCCCTCTGTTTGGGCTGTGAGGAACAGATGTCACCCAGGAGGTCAGAGTGGCCCCTCTCTGGGTTGGGGGAGGAGGGAGCCATAGAACATGCTGGACCAGCGAGTGCTGTGGCCAGAACCAGAGCTCAGACTGCACCCGGAATCCCTGCAGGTGCCAGCCACGTGCTTTCTGCTCTGGATTCCTGACCTGAGACTGCAGATGTGCCCCTGGGTCACCTGTCCCACCTGACTTCTCTCCTGGGGCCAGTGCCCTGAGCCATCCTGGTCGGACACAGGGGCCCACCGCCTCCTGGGGTCACCCTCCCGACTCACCCGCCTTCCTGCGTTTGCGCTGGCGCTGGTGTTGCCGGAGGACGAGGACGATGATGATGACCAGCAGGAGAAGGACAGAGGCCACCGAGACCCCGACCAGAACCTTCAGGTGCCTTCCTGGGCCTGGGGGGAGGGGGTCTTGAGTGAGGAACAGTGACACTGAGTTGAGCACCTACTGCATGCCAGGTGTGTGCTGGGTCTCTGCATCCGTTACCTCCAACCTTCCCACTGGTGCCATGTGGGTCCGTCACCCAACCAGACATACCCCAGAAACTGAGGCTCCGAGGGGGAAACTCCAGGCTCCCCGAGCCACCCAGCAGGAAGTGGCCAAGCTGGGATGGAACCCAGGAGTGCTCACCAGGGCCGAGGCCCTGAGCTGAAGGAAGGACCCTAGGTGTCTGCTATGGCCCTGCCCCTCCCTGCACAGGGTCCCTGTCACTGCACAGAGGGGACAGGCCCACTGCAGGCGGGTCCTGGACGCTGCCCCAGGAGGCCTCCTCTCCAGGCCACAGCCGAGGCCAGCCGGGAAAGAAACGTGAAGGTCTGGGCCAGGCTGTCCTTCACACTTGGGGAAACTGAGGCCCAGATGAGAGGAACTTGTCCACATCAGCGTCTCCACAGGGGCCCCACCCACCCTGGCCCCACCCACCCCATAGCTCAGCCTGCCCCCAGGACCCTCGTCCCACCATGGCCCCTCACCACCCTGGTGTCCTGACTCTGTGGGGTGAGCAGCTGCCCCTTCAGACTTTCTGGGGAGGGGAGGGGCTGGCTCACTGCGTTTGCCTCAGCCCACTGCTGCTGCCACAGGCCAGGCTCACTATGTTTTTCAAATAGCCTGGCCTCTGAACCCTGAGTTTTGGGGTTCTGTGCCTGACACCAAGCACCCCGGACATCAGCTTAGCTTAGAGTGGAACCAGGTCTGATATGGCTGAGAATGTTCTTGGGAAACCTGGATGCAGGACACTGGACAGAGGACCTGGGGCTCACTAGCTGGAGAGATGGTCCCTGAGGGTGGGTGGTGGGGCCCCAGAAGGTCCTGGGATGGAGGACTGAGGAGGAGGGTGAGGGGATGTGCTGCCCCTGGGGACCCATCTCTGCTTCCTCTCCTACATCAGTACTTTGGCCTCCCAAGACCTGTGCCTGCCCACCTGCCACCTGTGGATTCCAGAAAGGGGGTCCGCGTCTGGTATCGGTGAGGACTCTGCAGGCCTCCTCCTCTCTGAGAGCTAGGTTCCCTGTGCTGACCATCCCCAGGTCCCCTCACTCCCATCCCAGCCCTGAGCTGTCCTATGCAGGTCCACAAGAGACGCTTTAGGCTCCAGATGACAAGGAAAGGACTTTCGTACCTAAGACCTGGAGCTCCAGGGGGTCACTGGGCGCTGACCACACCTGAGGTTCTCTGCTGTAGTAGCCATAGCATTGGAATGTCCCACTGTGGCTGGGAGTCACGGGGCCCAAAGGGAACAGGACCTGGACCTGCCCACTGGATAGATGTGGTGAGTCCAGGGTCCAGGAGAGTCGGTCTCCTCCTTCCTTAGTCACAATGAACCCGTCAAATCCCCACTGTGAGCCACACTGGAGGGTGACATTCTCTCCCAAGGTCACCACAGGGCTGGGCAGGGCTGAGAGGCTGGGTTGGCTATAGTATTCTAGGAAGGAAGGAGGCAGTGGGTTAGAAGGACTCACACCTCCCACGCTGTCCCCAGGGCTGCGCCGTGACAGGGGACACCCTGGGAGCTGACCCCCTTCCTGAGGGCAGAGCATGGGGCTGGGACCCCTGAGTGTCCTCTCACCAGCTGTCATCACCAGTACCAGGGGGTCGCTGAGCTCTGACCAGCCAGCAGGGCTGTGGTAGTAACAGTGATATCGCCCAGCACGGTACCCTGACATGGATGCGACGGGGAACTTGGCCTTGGTCCCAGGCTCCAGTGGGGTCTGTGTCGCCCACGGCACGGAGCATCCCTCTTTGTACAGATGATACTTATTGGCCTTTATGGTCCCCTCACACCAGATGGTCGCGGGTTTCCCCCAGGGTATCACAGAGCCTGGCTCGGCCCAGAGGGTGGGCTTGGGGAGGGTCCCTGCAAGGAAGAGAGAAGGGGTGTGTGTGGTCTGAGCAGTCTCAGGGAAGGTGGCACCTGGGGTGACATCTAGGCTGATCTGGGAGCAGCAAGAAGGAGCCAAGGAGGCCTGAGTCCCATCCCCCTCCCCAAGATCCTGCCTTTCACTGTCGCTGTGTCCCCGGGTTCCTAGGGCTCTGGGTTCCCTGTCCCCAACGCTCCGTAAATAACTTTAGGAACACTGGCTTCTGTCCCCGCCCTGTACCACCAGGGCCTCCCCCAGAGCTCTGTGTCCTCCTGTGTCTATGTGGGAAATGCAGGGCTTCCTCACCTGGGACCAGGAGCTCCAGGGCATCACTGGGTGCCGACCACACCTGGGGTTTGCTGCTGTAGTAGCCATAGCATCTGAACGTCCCCCTGTGTCTGGAGGTCACAGGGTTCAATACCAACAGTGCCTGGACCTGCCCAGTGGGGAGTCGCTGTGAGTCCAGGGTCCAGGAGAGCCGGTCTCCCCCTTCCTTAGTCACAATGAACCCGTCTAATTCCCATTGTGAGCGACACTGGAGGGTGACGTTCCCTCCAGAGATCACTGCAGAGCTGGGCAGGGCTGAGAGGCTGGGCTTGCTGTAGGCTCCTAGGAGGGAAGGAGGCAGCGTGTTATGTGAACTCATGCCTCCCACGCTGGCCCAAGGGTGGGCAGTGAGGGGGACACCTGAGAGTAGACCCCTTCCTGAGGGCAGAGCCTGGGGCTCGGACCCCTGAGTGCCCTCTCACCTGTCACCACCAGCTCCAGGGGGTCGCTGAGCTCTGACCAGCCAGCAGGGCTGTAGTAGTCACACTGATATCGCCCTGCGTGCTGTTCTGACACGGATGAAATGGAGACATTGGCCTTGTTCCCAGGCTCCAGTGCAGTCTGTGTGTCCCCTGGCACCAAACTTCCCTCTCTGTACAGATGATACTTCCGGGCCTCCACGTTCCCCTCACACCAGAGGGTCACAGGTTTCCCCCAGGGTGTCACAGAGCCTGGCTCAGCCCAGAGGGTGGGTTTGTGGAGGGTCCCTGCAAGGAAATCAGAGCCTGGGTCCCAGAACAACCCCCTCATTCCTCAGCCCTCAGCCCAAGGACTCTTTGATGTGTTTCCAGAACCTGACCACCACTGCTGTCTGCCACCCCCACTCCCCAGGGCTGCCCCTAGGTCCTAAGGAAGGGGAGTCATCTGGTTAAGTGGGAGACACACTCACCTGCGTCTACTTGGGTCCTCGGGCCCAGACTTAGCCCTGGAAGAGAGTTCCTGGTGAGAGGTTTGTCCCTGACCCAGGCATGTCCTGTCCTCCCTCTAGTCCTCTGATCCCAAGGGTGTCCAGTCTCGCCAGGTCCTGGCTGTGGGATAGTGACCCTCCTCGACTATGGTGTCCCCTCTCACCCAGGCAGAGCAGGGCCGTGAGGATGGGCGTCATGGTGTCTCCTGCAACAGCTTTACAGACGGAAGGGAGCTCAGTGCCTGGATGGTCGCACGGACACACAGACGTGGCCTCCGGTGGTGTCTTTCCATCCCGGGTTGTCACACCAGCAGCCCCACAGGAAGGGGAACTTGTCACTGTGTACCCAGAGCTGGGACTGGGTGTCTCCACGCTGACGTAGTTCATTTCTTCTTCCTCTGAGGCCTCTTGATTTGTCCTCGTCTTTTATTAAAATTTGACTCTTTTTTCAAGTTTACAGGGAGCCGATCAAATAGCTCAGTGACTTCCACTCTTACCTAAGTAGTTCAAGGCCTTGGGTTCGATACTCCAACACCACGTAAGCTGGCTGTGGGGGTACATGCCTGTAATCATAGCACTCGGTAGGCTGAGACAGTGGTTTGCCATGTGATTGAGGATAGCCTGGGCTCCAGAGTGAGGTCAAGACCAGCCAAGACTGGAGGGTGACCCCCTGCCTTAAAAAGTAAGTGCCACCAAGCAGGCTTCATTGAGAAAATGGAGAAATGGTTCAACTGTCACCATATTGCTTGAAATGCTAGCAACAGCCATCAGCCAAGAGCACGGAATAAAAGAAATCCACATTGGAAATCAAGAGATAAAGCCATCCCTGCTTGTAAACATCATGATCTTTACTTAGAAGACCCCAAAAATCCCACTAGAAGATTCTGTAAACTAGGAAGTGCAATGAAGTCGAAGTTGTAAAATCATTACCCAAAAATCAACAGTATTTCTATACACCAATAGTGAACTCAAAGGAGAAAAACAACATGCTTCACCATAGTAACAGGAACAAGAAATAAAATCCTTAGGAATAAATCTCTCCAAGCAGGGGAAAGTCCTGTACAAAGCAAACTGCGAAGCCCTGAAGAGAAAGATCAATGAGGACGTTAGGACATGGGAAGAATCCCGTGTGGCTACATAGGAAGAACTGATATTGCCACAAGGCCGCAGTCCTGAAGTTACTATTTGCACTCAATGCCAGGCCAGTCCAAGTACCAGCTACATTCTTCACAGAACTAGAGAAAATAACCTTAAGTTTTATATGGACCCAGAAAAGACCCACATCTCTAAAGCAATTTCAAGAATCATGGTCTAAGCGGGAGAAATCACAGCCACGTCCTCCCTGTCCTCGCTGTCCTCTCGGTCCTTCACCTAGTCCATCTCCGCTCAGATCATGAGCTCCCAGGTGTGCACACCCTGCCAGCAGGCACCCAGAGGCTGTGGCCTACGCCGAGGCCCCCACTAGAAACAGTGACGTTACTAGAAGAGAAAAATGTAAAGCCCTAGAGACATCGGGACAGGAAAGCGTCTTCTGAACAGATCGCCAACCAGGTTTGCAGAAGAAATCTCAGCAAGAATCACCTGCCCAGCCTGGGCACTCACAGGACTCCGTGGTCGCAGAGTGGCTCCCCTGACCGGAGAGTTTCCCAGGAGTGTGGCAGAGCCGAGCCTGGCCCTGAGTGTGGCTGGGCGTTCGTTGGTCATTTTCCAGCTGACCATAGAACATGGGAGTAGCGGTGGTCCTGGAAGGAATCCAGTGAGGGTGGCCTGGATCCACCTGTACCTTACAAATGCGTGTCTTCTGTGACCTCAGGAGAGGAGGGAAGGGGACATTCCTCTTCAGATGTCACTGCTAACCCCACCTGAGCTGAGCGCCTGCCCCGTCCTCCTCTCACAGGAGCGCCGGGACACCTGAGGCCTTGTCCTAAGCTGAACCTGATTCAACCCTGGTGCTGACAACTCGGAGTTGCAGCCAAAGTCAGTCGCCACTTTGAAGGAAAAAACTGAGTCAGGTTCTGTGCTGAACATTTTACGTGAGTGTTGGTCCTCTGATGACCTATGTACCCACGGAGTGCGATGTCATTGCTCCTCATACCAAAAATGGATGGCACCTTTCCCTTTTTCTGTGCCCCAGGACATTTAGACATGATGCCCACTGGGTCTCAATCCATTCTCCTTCTATATATGCCCCATTTTTATTAATATATGTGTTCAATATACAATGACTACATTGAGCTTGAGTGTTCTGTGCACATAGATATCACATCAGCATCCCAATCCCATCCCTCCCCTTTTTGGCCCTCCTACACCCTGTGTCCCCTCTACCTCCCACTGTCACACACATTTGGTTCCACAGAGTGCCTTTATTCCATGGTCCCTCTTTCTGAGGAAAGGTCTTGCTCTGTAGTCCAGGCTAGTGCTAGTCTCACTATGTAGCCCAGGCTGGCCAGGAACTTATGCCAATCCTTCTGCCTTGGCAACCTGAGTGCTGGGCTCACACCTGTGTGCTACGGAGCCCAGCTAACACTTATGTGGTGCTGGGGATTTGAGCCCAGGACCTTGTCCATATGAGGCCGGCCCATTAACAACTGAGCCACACCCCAGCTTTCCTGACGTAGAGATGAGATCTCCCTGTGTCACTGAGTTGCTGGGCTGGACTGGCACGTGTGATCCTCCTGTCTCAGCCTCCCAGAGTACTGGTGTGACAGACCTGCACCACTGGCCTGGCTCAGTGTTTGTGCTCATGAGAGACAGCATACAGCACAGAGACCCCACGAGATTGTCACCGATGACCCTGTGGCCACGTCTGTTTGTGTAAGCGCACTCGGTGACGTCCACACCATATCACAATAGCCTGCGGAGACCATTAGAGAAGCGTCCCCAGCCGTCACCGTTAATCCTGAGCACACATGTCTCCGAGGACCCCACGGCTGCTTCAGAAACACGTGCACGGAGCCCTGAGCGCAGCACCCGGTCAGCGGGGAGGACACAGATGTCCTCCGGAGGATCTGGACGTGGACCGGGCCGTCTACCCTGCTCAGCCTGCGAGGCTTCCCTGGGTCCTCGCTGAGGCACTGAGGGGCGGAGGAAGGAGGGATCGCTTGTGTGTAAATTCCCTGATGGTGTTTGTGGTTAATGTGATTGATGTGATGAAGAAATGACAACCTTCTGGACCCGCGAGAGGTCACAGCCAGGCGGCCTCAGGGCGAATGTGCGAGTCAGCTGCCACAACACCCAAGCAGGCCTGCGGCCCCTGAACTCGGGGAGGCAGACGGGGGAGGATCGCAGACTGCGGCCCGGCCAGCGCAGTGAGCCACTCGGTGAGGGCCTGAGAAGGAATTGGCCGTAAAGAGACCTGGGGACGTAGCTCAGTGTGAAAACCCTGGCTTGATGTCCTGTATCACACACCTGCAACCCCATGGGTACACACGTGACATGTGTACACACACAGCACACCCACACCCCACGCCCCACCCAAGCCCCTACACCCTAAACAGCAAAGCGCTACGCGACGGTGGCGCAGGTCACGGGAGAACCAAGGAGAGGACCAGGTGCCCTGCAGACACAGTGTCCGGTCATGGAGCTGAGCACGGGAGGGGCTTTCAGCAGCTTCCCCGGCGTGATGGAGGGACGCCCCACCGCTGAGTGGGCACAGAGCTCCCTTGGCCCCCACTCGGGTCCCGACCTCATTTACCCCGGGCGTTCTCAGACCACAAGTCCCATAACGTGTGCACGGCTCTCTCCCAGAACCTGCTGGGATCGCTGTACTTGTGTCCCAGGCTCCACTCCTCTGCGCAAGGACTGTTCCCTCACGGTCACCTCCTGGCGGCATCTTGGGTCCTTCTGTGGCTGTGCCGAGCCTCCAACAGCAGGATCCCGAGCACCAGCAGGACCAGGCCAGCCACTCCCATCCGGATGAGATTCTCCACGCTGTAATCCTGGGCCTGTGAGTCTGGGGTGGGGACACAGAGAGCACAGAGGTCAGAGCAGAATGTGGTCACCCCAGTGTTCCTGCATGCCACCTAGGGCACCTGCCTCCCCTCTGGTGAGGATGTGGCCCTCTGTGTTTGGGCCGTGACTGAGAATTCACCGCACACACCTGTGATCTTGTTTGACTAGCTCTGTGACAGGCTGCGGGTCTCAGCTGCCGCTGAGAACCAGGGAAGAGGGGTCGGAGGTATGAGCGACCGGGATCCCCGAGCCTGTCCCCTGCCCCACATCCTCGGGGCTGGCTCTCCTGTCATCGCTTCCTGGCATGCTCACTGTCCCTGTCCCTCTGTCCCAGGCGCCATCTGCTGTCCCCACTGGAATTCTGAGCCCCACTGTGCCACAAGAGTTCTAAACTAGTGTTTGAACCACTTGGGAACACAGTTCAGTGGAGTTCTTTTTATTTTTAATTATTATTATTTTTTGAGACAGGATCTTTCTCTGTAGCCCAGGCTGGTCCTCAAAGCACCATGTAGCCATGAGGGATTCGGCTGGGAGTGGGGATCAGCGTAGGCAGCTTGTTGAGCCTCTGCACAGCCAGGAGGTGGGTCCCCGGCACCCAGGAACAAAAAGGATAGAAAGTGATGAGGAATAAGAGTGACTAGAGGAGATCTGGGTGCCTTGTCCCTGGTACCCCTTCAACCCCTGCCGCCCCACCAGCCGCCCCACCAGCCGCAGCCCCTTCCAAGTGCAGGCCGGGACCCTGAGTCCCGCTCCTGGGAAGAAAGAGGAAGAGAGATTCTGTGAGGGGCTAAAGGGAAAGCGTATGTGGGATATGGTTGTTTGGGGAAGTGGTGAAAGAGGGACCCGGGCGAGCTGGGTCTGTGCACCACTCCCATTATGTGTCACTAATACAGAATAAGAAAAGGATAATTTTAGACAAAAATAGGCTAGAAATGTAGTTCGGTGTAAAGGCTCAGTGACCGGCCCCCAGTCCGTCAAGATAATAAACAGCTACTGAGTTTTCAGTGTGGAATGTCACCCAAAAGTCCCGTGCATTTGGATGTCATGGATCAACTGTGGAGCCCCGTGGTTTTAGGAGTTGGGGGCCTGGTCTGCAGGTGTGGATTGTGGCCGTGTGGTGGATTACAGGTGTGGGGTGCAGGACAGGCACGTGGCAGGTTATCGATGACAGGTGTGAGGTGGATTAGAGGCTCACATCGGGAAGGGGCAAAATGCTGAGGTTGAACCTGGAATAGGTGGGGCATGGGGACAGGACCTGAAAGGTCATGTGCTGCGTCCTCCCTTCCTTCTGGGACTTGGCTTCCTGTTTCCTCCGCCATGAGGAGCTCTCTGCCCTCTGCCTCCACTGGGGACTTCCACTGTGGCTGGCTGCCTGTGACTGGACCGTTTGAGACCTTCTGAAACTGTGATCTAAAATTAATCTTTTTCTCCCTAATTTGTGATGTTTGGGTATTTAGTCTTGGTGATGAAAAGGTAACTATGACCACAGCTAATGTTTGGTGGTTGCCTAACACCAGGGCTTTCTCCTTCCCCTTTCTGATACAGACGATCCTGTGGTCCTGCCCGGGTCGGCTTTGTCGTCCCCACAGGTCATAGTTACCAGAGAAGCAAGGTAGACAGAGGGGCTGGAGACCAGAGCAGGTGTGGGATGTGTCCATCTGAGTCCCAGCGGGGACAGGAAGGAAGTGTCCTCGGGGTTGTGTTCCGGTCACTGCGATCATCCCCATGAGGATACCAAGGGGACAGGAACAAGGCTTCCTTAATAGGTCCTTGTCCCTGAGTCTGGCTGGACCTATAGAGACTCAGCTTTTGTAGGTCCCCTGAAGGCTAAATTCAAGGAGAATCTGCCTGTGATGCCAGAACTTGGGGTCCTGATCTCACACACGGCATTGGTTGCTCTCTTTTTAGACAGGAGGAAAGGGTCCACCGGGCTCCGGGACTGGCACAGCAGGGTCAGGTCCTGTCCTGGGGACACCATGATGCCAGCTACCTTGTGAGGGTTGTTGGGGAGTTGTCCTGAGGAGGACTGAAGATACACCTGCCCTCTCCTGCCCCTCCTGCCCTGCCCTGAGTCTCACTGTCTGTCTCACATAGGGTCCTTGCTCAGGAATCCCGGGTTCTCTCACCTCTTTCCTCTGGGGTGTTCTGTGGGAAAGGCTCCTGATAGTCTGCTTGTCCCAGAATGGTACCATATGAAGCAGGGCTTCCTCACTTGTGACAAGGAGCTCTATGGGGTCACTGGGTGCTGGCCACACCTGGGTTCACTCCTGTGCTAGCAACAGCACCTGGATATTTCTGTGTCTGGGGTCACAGGGCCCACTCGGAACAGGGCTTGGTCCTTCCCACTGGGAAGTCGCTGTGAGGCCTGGGACCATGTTGAGTCCAGGTCACCGCACTGAGGGGACAAACACACTACAGGCAGGTGCTGGTCACTGCCCTCAGGGGTACCTCTCTAGGGCATAGCCAAAGTCAGCCAAAACAAAAACCTGGGAGGTTTGGAGCAGGCTGTCCTTTACACTTGAGGAAACTACAAGCGAGATGGGCGGGGCTTGTCCACAGCAGCATCTCCAGAGGAGCCCCCACTTGCCCCAGAGCTCAAGCTGTCCTCTGGACCCTCCGCCCATCACGACCCCTCACCACCTTAGTGTCTGACGCTGTGGGGATGACCACCTGACTCTGGAGGCCTCTTGGTCGGGGAGGGACTTGCTCCCTGCCCTGGCTTCAGCCCCCTGCTCCCGCCACAGGTCAGGCCCACTGTCCCTTGCAAACTGCCCAGCCTTTGAGCCCTGGGTTCTGGGGCTGTGTGTTCTAATCTACCTGACCCCAACCCACTCGACATAAATAGAGCAGAGAGTGGAACCAGGGCTGATGTGGATAAAATCACCCCTGTGCAACCTAGACCCAGGACACAGGATAGAGGACCTGGACTCACCAGCTGGAGAGATGGACCCTGAGGGTGG
>PVKB01009042.1:0-10954 GCA_004027205.1 Ctenodactylus gundi | reverse complement strand
CCCCATCTGGTCCCTGTCACCCTCTCTCAACCCCCTTCCCGTCCCCCCTCCTGTCCCAGCTTTGTCTTCCTTCCTATTCCCCTCCTCTCCACCTTCCCGTCTCCTCTTCCCATCTCTCCCGTCTTCCCTTCCTGTCCCCCTCTGTCCCCCCACATTAGGGTGGGGCATTCTGCTTTCCTCCTGTTGACGGCACATGAGCGGGGATGAGGGACTGGTGCCCACAAGGAGAAGTAGGCAGGAAAAATGCTGTTCGTGGTTTTTCTTAATACAATAATTCAGGCGAAACGAGCCGGGTTGAAACATTAATCCGGCACTACTCCCAACACATGAACTCGACCAAGGGGTGAGATTTTCCATGCTTGCGGTGAGAATCCCCTCGGCCTGTGCCGACACCACGTGCCCCTGGGACTGCTCCTCTCCCACCTGTCAGCTCGGTCTGCAATGGTGCCTTTTGGTTGCCAGGTGAAGGGTCCAATTCTAGACCAAACAACAGACTGGTCAAGGTCCTTAGCCCGTATAGCCTTGTGCCATGGACAAGTCTAGGGCCAGTCCTCAGCTCTGCTTGGGGCCGTCCCTAGAAGGACCACCCAGGTCCTGTGGTGTTACCACCAGAAAGGAACAGACCCGGCTTTGATGGTCTCCAGATCCATGCGGGTGTGCTGGGGTTCCGGCTGTGCTTAGTCACCTTCGGTAGCGCCCACTCTGTCAGAAGCCGCCACCATGTGAGATGAGACGAGGCTGGCACTTCAGTTTTCTACCGTGTTGTGGAAAAACAGCAACTGCTAGAAATAATTCCTTTGGTTCCAAAAGCACAGGAGGCCTGGATTCAGCTTTGAAACATGCCTGCTCAAAGGAGCAAGCAAAGGCTCATGGATTCGGGACACCCACAGAAGGATGTGGCAGGACACACTGGAAGCCTGTGACGAAGTCCTCCCTCTAGCCCAAGAGCTAAAGGAAGAGCCAGACGGAAGTGCTGAACAACAGCACGTGTGTGGCACAGACTTCCCAGACCACCCGTCCCCCAGTCCATGAGATACAATCTCTAAGATCCCGAGCTGCTGAAGCCAAAGTCACTGGGAGGCCCTAAGACATCAGCCCAACAGGACTTGAGAAAGTAGCAGCAGATGCTCTGAAGGCAGAGGCCCGACTCTGGGACAGGCAGAAACAGCTGGTCCTGGCTCCTGGAGTGGGCGAGGAGAGTGGAGGAGCTGAAGAGACAAAAAGCATTGGGGGAGGATCACAGGGTCCGTGGAGTACAGCGTCTCCAGGAGAACGAATGTCAGAGCACACACCTCCCTGACTGTGTTCTCAGGAAGGACACCATAAGAAGGGAACGAGACCAGACTCACATTCACCTGTCTGAAGTGGAGAAAACCAGAGAAGATTTGACTGAACACGTGACACAGCTCCAGGCTGAGAGGGCCTGCTTGGGGTCTGAAAAGGCACTGTTGCCTGACGAGAAGCGGAGCTCCCCGAGACCACTACCAAGAGAAGGGAATGAGACTCTATCAAAAGTTGGCAGAAGTGGAAATGTACCAGTTGGAGCAAGAAGACACACTCTGCTGGGTGAATGGAAGGCTGAGCCTGGCAACTCAACTGCTGGAGTTCTACAGAACAGAGGCCAAAGGTCTCCAGGAAGAACTGGAGAACACCGTCACTTTTATCAGTGACAGGCGACTTCTTACCAGAGAGCAGCACAGGAAAAGTGGGTGGCCGCTTGCAATACTCTAGGTATCCGTGAAGATTAAAGATGAGAAAATGATCACCACACAAAGAAAATCGATGAGGCAGACTTGAGATGTCAAGCTTTTACCAAGATCCTCATGCACTTTCTGCTGCCATTTCTGGGAGTGGCAGAAGGCATCTGCAGTACTGGCCTTCACGTCCGGGTGCTTGGCCCTCATCCAGAATGAAGAGAGCTTTCATCCCTCTTCACACTCTGTGGGAGGAGGAGGAGCCACTTGCAGCCTCCCTGCTCCTCCAGGGAGCGGAGGAAGAGGCTCTGGAGGCCCAGGGAAGCCTCCACAACCCGAGAGGACATAGAACAGAGACACAGCCCTGGTGGTTTAACTCACCCTCTCAGAGCATCTCCTGACACCAACTTCCCACCTCCTCCATCAGAACAGGACCCAGACTGACAGGATCTCCCCCAGCGTGCCCAGATGAGCCCCCCATCTCCTCTTCCTCTACTGAAAGAAGAGAAACAGTTGAGTTCCACTGGACTGGCAGCACTCAAGTCACACCAAAAAGGAAATGATTTATGAGTCACATAAATTTATACTGCTCAAAATATTTTCGAAAGATAGCACTAAAAAGTATGATAAAACATATATGAATTAACTACATTCCTCAGGAGTAACTTGATAAGCATTTCCCTTGATACTGTATTTTTCACATATTACTATTTCACACAACATACTTTCATTTGGAGTAAAGAAGAAAAAGAGCATTTCCTTGATTTTTCTTTTAAAGCTCAGATGTAGGTTTAGGCAAAATTGAGAAGATAAGGCTTTTAGAATTTGTTTAGATTGTTACCATAATTACACTGCGACACTGGATTAATTGGAACAGGAAGAGTTTCTTAAGTAGTAAGATTCATTTTCATAGACAATATTACTAAAAGAGGTTAATTTGTAATAGTACACACTTAACACCGATAGCAGTATAAAACATGGTGACAGATGATGTTAATTCATTTGAATGATCATTTTTAGTAGTAACCTGATGTTACATGTTATTATATGTGTGTGTATTTGTCACGTATTACTATTTTATACGACATTGAAACTGACAATATTGCCCATAATTCTTTCCAATTTACATTGCTATTTTGTCTATTTGATGGTCAATTCTTTATCCCAGGCATGAGCTATACCACAAGAAAGCTGTCATAGTCTTTAAAATCGGTAAGCTGCATCATGTATTTTTTTTTTAATTTTGGACCCACACATACATGAGAACACTGAATGACCTCAGAGACTGTATACACCAAACGACATCCAGAAGCAACGTGAAGCCGTGTTAGTGGTGCTCGCGGAGTGCATACTAGGATGCAGAGACAGAGAATCATTGATACTCAGTCACCTGTCATGAGCTCTATTTGCCAAAAAAATAAAAAATAATAAACTGAATGTGAATAAAGTTATGTTTAGCATGTATCCAACAGTCAGAATCACTACCTCTGAAAGAACATTCAATATGGATTATGTTCTACAGAAGGTTTTTAAAACACACATCTTGATTTTGTGTCCTTACAAGTCTGCAGGTAGACTAACTGAAGCTCAACTCTAGGTAGATGGACAAAACAAGAAACCATTAGGTCAGACTCAGGAAGACTGGGGCAGGTAAGTATAACATGATTTCTCTAAAAGCATAAACATGGAATACAAATAACGCAGTCCATGGGCAAGATGTTGGGAGTAAGGAGAATGAGGAAGGATGTGGGAGGTTAAAGGGCAGGGAGAAGTGAAGGTGAGATGGATGCAATATGTGCGTTCAGAAAGGTCTCAAGTTCTTCTATCAATCATGTATTTCACACACACACGCACGCACGCACGCACGCACAAATATATTAATGAGGAAAAAAAACAACAAACACTGAAACTCAATGATGTCAACTGACTTGGTCAAGGTCATGCACCAAATTAAGATGCAGACATCTAAAATCTCAGGTAAAATACACTTTTCAAATTGAAAGAACAGAACACTATCAGTCACGGAATCTTTCATGTTGCATTTTGCTCATTGGTCTCTTATGTGGATGGTATCTCATTTCACACCAAAAAAAGGCAGAATTTTCTCCTTTCATCTTATGTGTAAAAATATACATAAAAAAGAGTTGAATATTTTAATTATTTCCAAGTGTATAGGTCCTGGGCCCTACGTATACTTTTGTGTAAATGTTCATGTGTGCGTGTGTAAACATCACCTTTGTGTACTTCTAGAATTATGCCATCACACCACATCAAAAATCTATGTCTAGTACACAATTTCACCTTCCTTGCTTCTTCATCCTCAAGGAGTGGTCAGTGTCTCTGCTCTTTATAAAATTCATTATTTGCAAACATCCTTGACATTAAAAACTATAGTGTTTGAAAACAGAATGAAAAAGGCATTACAGAATAAGGACCATCCTTGTGCTTAGATAGATAAACCAGGATTTTCAGAATGGCGATACAATCAGAACTGCTATATGGACTCAAGGAAACTCAATCAAAGAGCAGAAAAACAAATCGAACATGCAATCGTAAAATTTACATACACCAAATGAGACCAAGAACAGCCAAAACAAATCTAAGCAATGATGCAAAGCTGGAAGTGTCACAATTCTAGCCATCAAATGTGATCAAGGCCAAAGGATACTGGAACCAGTACAGAAAGGTGGACAAATAGAACAGAAGTCAAGATTCATAATCAACTCCAAAGTTGATTCAGGCACCTGATCTTTGAAAGATACTTTATGTTCATATTACACTGGAAGGAAGATTGCCACTTTGACAAACGTTCTGGATAAACTTATCCACACGCAGAAGAATGAATTCAGAGCCAGCATTCATTCATCCATGGACATGCTAAAAAGGCCCAAGAAGAGGCAGGTCTTTCCCACTCAAACCAAAACAGATCAGAAGAGGTGAACACTATACACTGGTAAAGTGATGGTTCCAACAGAAGGAGTTCACAATTACAAACAGATGCCTCCAGTCTTTCGAAGAACAGAACCCAGCAGACAGGAAAGGGCAAATGGACCCCAATACAATCATACCAGGGTCTTCAGGTAACATCACAGAACAAATGGCCTAAACAAGTATCTACACGGTGTTCCAACAAACATCAACAGAATACACCTTTTTCTCAGCAGCACATAAGACTTTCTCCAAAATAGGCTTAATTACTTAGGTTGTTGCTGGCACAAAATGCCTAATACCCACCATGTAAGGGAGGAAAGATTTCTTTAGCTCACAGGTTCAAAAGTCTCACAATCTGTTCACCTAGAGAAGGCAATGGGGAAAGCCCAGGGCAGAGGTTGGAGAGTTGCTCACTCGACTGCAGACAGAATGCCGAGTAGGAGCCACATCAGAGCCAATTCCCTGTGTGGAGACTCAGGCAAGGCTAGACTCGGCCCAGGGAGAAGCTGGACCACTGGGTCTTCTTTTTTCCTTTACTTCAACATGCCTTTTGGGGCCCCCACACGCAAGCTGGGTTCCCCTCCCTCACCTCTTCTCCCATAAGTAAAGAGCACATACCTGAAAGCTCAGGCACTTCCCTTATGTAAACAAATGCCACAACATCTCCAAGTCCAACCCCAAGCATCTGCCCTAGTCAGCCAGGTCCTATCTCCCAATAACAGATGAGGCCACAGTTATCCCACAACATTCAAATACATGAGGCTTTTGCGGGACATTCCAAATCCAAACAACAGCACAGGTCATATCCTTGGTCATAAGACACACTTAGCTAAATATATTTTTTTTAAAATTTGAAATGATTCGCCAAATACTTTTAAATCACAGGAATGGAAATTGAAATAAACAGGAAAAAAAAAAAAAACCCTGACCAGTGTTATAGGCCGACTTTTAACAAACCCACCATAAACCAATTAAGGCAAGGTAAGGATCTTTATTGACGCCGGACCGAACCTGCTTCTCAGGGTGAGAATACAGAGAACGGCCATGAGCCGGGACAGCAGAGGGTTGATATAGGGTTTTGGAAGGGGAGGTGACATAGGTACAGCATTATTAGACAAAAACCAATCACAATTACATAGTATCCAAAGTAACAATATCAACCACTTAAAATCTGTAAGGTGTCAGTTACATTTGACGGGACCCAATCACACAAAACTAGAGTTTTTTGAAAATGACCAATTACGAAGTAGGCTTAAGAGCCCACGTGGGACTGAACTGTCTGTTAGCCCATCTGTGTCTGGTCTCTGGAAGGTGTCTTAAAGATGGATGGGAGTTGATATGGTGTTGTCCAGCAATGTACCATGGCGCCAGCGAGGCACCAAGAGTGAGATATAGAGGCGAGAAATAAGGCCATAGATCCTAAAGGTTAGAAATCATCACAGCAACCAAAGTTCACGGGAGTGTCAAGAATGCCCTAGGGTTACAAATTTATGGTAGCACACAAAGTTTACAGGAAGGTCAGGGAGGTCCCAGGGCTATTCCTGGGTGCTAACCTAGCATCTGGTTTAGTGTTACAACGACCCTACCAAATTTTTACGGACCACCAGCACACCATTTGTCCTGTCTTAGCTGGCCCTAAAATAACACTTAAGAGGGCAGTACAAAATGAAGTCACTCACATCTTTATCCAACTTAACTGTCACAACAAGGTCTTGAAGAATGGCACAGCCATTAAAGCGCTTTCTTAGTTCAGTGCATAGTCCTAAATTTGATTCCCCAGCACCATATAAACTAGGTGAGGACAGACAGGCTTTGAATCTCAGCATTCGGGAAACTGAAACAGGAGGATGGATGGCTGTGAGTCCAAGTCCAGCCTGGCCTCCAAAGAGAGTTCGGAAAAAGCCTGGCTACAGAGCAAGACCCTGTCTCCAAAAAACCAAAAACCAAAAACCCTGATGAAAATTGGTGTATAGCATGACCTTACACCTGAGGCTGATAAAAGCAATTTATAACAATCCTCTTACCAACATCAACCTAAACAGGGAAAACCTCCGAGCATTCTCCTTAAAATCAGGAACGAGACAAGCATTCCCAGTCTCACCAAACCTGCTCCACATAACGCTCAAAATCTTAGCCATGGCAGTCAGGAAGAGAATGGAATAAAAACAGTCCACATTGGAGAATCAAAATTTGAATTGAGCTTATTTGCAAACGACAGTATCCTCTACACTGAACTGCAAAAAAATATTCCCGCAAAAGACTCTCAGAACTAATAAGCTCTGATAACTTGCAGGAAAGAAAATCGACACTCAAAAATTAATAGTGTTTCTGTACAGGGACAATGAAAACACGGAGGGAGAGGTAACAGACACAAGCCCACTCACAGTGCTCACAAAGAAAATTAAATACCTAAGAGATCAACCTAAGAGAAGGACCTTTATAATGAAAACTATAATGAAAAAAAAATTAAAGGCGACATTAGAAAAAGGGAAAACATCCCATTCTTGAGTAGGCAGACCCGTGTTGTAGAAACGGCCATACTACCAAAACTGACAAATTCAATGCAAGCCAATTTAAAATTTCAAGTGCAGTTGCCGAGGACAAAAGAAAAAGAATATTAAAATGTATTTACATGGGACCAAAAGAGACCCAGTACAGCCAAAACAATCCTAAACAAAACAAAAGCAGGAGGCATTATAATGCATCAAGCTATGTACAAACTATTTATGGTATTGGCAAAAAATAAGACAGGTGGAGCAATGAAACACAACTGAAGACGCAGAGACAACCACAAGCGCTCTCAGCCACCTGATCTTCGACAAAGGTGCCAAAAAAACACACGCTGAAGAAAAATTACCCTCTTTCACAAAGGCTGTTGGGAGAAGCAGTCACCTGTATGCACAATGCACCTAGACCCACATCTTTCACCATATGCCAGGATCAAATCAAAATGGATCAACGACTTAGAAATTGTAACAGAAACAATGAACCTTCCACTTTGAACACACTGGCATAGGCAAGGATTTTCTCAACACAACACTTGAGTTAACAAGAATCCACAGTTGGAATCACATCAAATGACAAAGCTGCAGCACAGCAAAGTAAACTAAGTAGGGAGAAACCCGCTGAAATGGGGGAAAAGATGCCAATGACTTCTTGGACAGAGAACTCACATCTAGAATAGACAAAAAACTGAGAAAAATTCTATTTCCAAAAATGAAAGGTCTGATTAAAAAATGGTAACTGAAACGAATACAGTTCTCAGAAAAGGCAGGAAGGGACAATCGATCTGTGAAAAAATATATTCAGCCTCTCTAGCCACATCATATGAAATGCTAATCAAAAAATAACACCCAAGTTCCATGCAACTCTAGTACCAATGGCTGACAGAACGACGGACTCAAAAACCAAATGCTGGGAAGACGGGAGATAAGAACCCTCCCACAGTGTTGGTGAGACTAGAAACTGGTAGGACGGTAACAGAAAGCAGTACAGAGATTACTTTAAAAACTGAAAGTAGGTATCCCATTTGAAACACCTGTTCAGGGTATTTTCCCCAAAATTGTGAAAGCCATTACACCCCAGGGCTACATGCATACCCAAGTTAACAGCAGCATCATTTGCCCCACAGCACAGCCTCCTTGGAAGCACCCAACAGGTCCACCAAGAGATAAGTAAACTGTGGCGTATTTGCACCTTAGTGGAGAACTGCTCTGTCATAAAGACAGACAGCTGAGTCACCGGTAGGAACAGGGATGCACCTGGGCACCAGTGGGCTCAGGGAAACGTATGAGACGCGGGTTAAATATCACACTGTTTCGCTAATCTGAGAAAATTAAAAAAAAAAAAAAGTACAAGAGAAAAAAGTCCCGGGAGAAAACGTGTAGTCTTCGTGGAGAAGCAAAGGTCACGTAGAGAAACGGGGGGCCCTCACTCCGGAGAAGACCCGCGTGGAGGTCGGGAGTCCGGAGAAGGCAGTGCTGGAGACGGGGCGCCACGGGGTCGGGGCGCGGGGCTGTGGGACGGGCTCGGCGGCCGCACTCACCTGCCGGGGCGGGAGGCCCCGCGTCCGGTCCTACGGCTGCTCTCCTGCGCATGCAGAGGGGGCGTGGGCGCGCGGCCAGCTCGGCCACGGGCGCCCAGCGCCATCCGGCGACCCCGCGCCCGCCCGGCCCGGTCCCCTGCCCGGCGTCGGCGCGGAGCTCAGGCACCGGAGGGTCCGAGACTGGCTCGCCAGCCGCCGCCTGCCGGGGAAGCCGAAGCCACGCCACGCCGTGAAGGCCACGCCCCGCTGCCCGCCGGGAGATCCCGCCGCCCCGCCTTCCCCCGCTGGCCCCGCCCCCTCCGCCCGCGGCCCCGCCCCCCGAGGGCGCCCTCTCCCCTCCGCAGGAATTTGCATTCTTAAGGCCTGCCAGCTGAGATCGCAGACTTCCCAGCTGGAGACTACCCGGCCTGCGCGGAGGAGCGAAGGCCAGCACCTTTCCTGTTCTGTTCCACAAAGACTGATCCAAACCCAGCTAGGAATCTGGCGCTTCTCTGGCCAAAGCACGAAGGACCCAGGAGAAAACTTCTTCTGGCGATGCGCACGTCTTCACAGACGCAGACGCAGACGGAGGCTCCCGGTGGCTTTGGTAGGCGGATCTCCAGGGCAGGGAAACTAGGAACAGGTGGTGTGGCGCGCCACCGCCTGCGCAAACAACGCCTGCGCTCACCGGTCACTTTCTGAAAATCAAAATGAGGGTCAAATTAGTTTTATTTCGTGGATGTCAAGATAGTTCAATATGTAAAACCCAAGCTTCACAGACTTCAGGACATGTTTCAAAGTTACTATAAAAGTTACTGGGTCAAAGCCTCAGCTTCCTCAGATTGTAAAACAATTGTAAAAGGACACCCAAAGCCAGGATAGCCTTGGGGCTCTTGGTTTCCTAGTTACAGCCAATCAGAAAGGAAAACTAATCTGGCTTGCCTGGGCCTGGGGCGTAGAGTAAACAAACCTGGCCTTCCTGGGCCTGGGGCAGAGTCAAGAGATCATAAATAAGTTGCCCAGTGACAACTGACCGATCACTCAACGCCCCTTTAGACCCTACCCAGGCCACTGAAACACCACACTGGGTTGGTTCCATCCAAAAGACTCCTAAAAGGTCATGATTGGGTTATAACAAAAGTCATGGCCACTCTGCCTCTCTAAGTGGTCAACACTGCCATCACAAAAAACTGTGCACTTACGATTCGTTCTATGCAAATAATGACATACCTGTGTCACATCTCCTGAGACCACCCCTGCCCCTACCTCATAAAAACCCTGCTCATCCTTGGTTCTGGGCTCTGTGCAAGGATCCACTGCGTTGGTGAAGTCTGAGAGCCCGAGCTTAAGCCTGAATAAAAGCTCCTTGTATTTACATGCGTGTCTCCGACTCCTGGTGGTCTTTGGAGTCCCCGAGATCTGGGCATAACACAATAGACGTAGCAATGCATATAACCTATCACGTAAATAAAAAGTCACAGAGATTCTCAGTAGATGCTAAAACACAAACCCTTTTAACTATAACCAACACCTTCATAATCTCCTTTTCTCCTAACGAACACCCCTTCATGATATAAACCCTGTGGGAAAAGGTGTTGAAGGATGTTACCTCAAAACAGTCAGAGCGCATGGTACAAATTTCACCCCGCATTAAATGGGAATAACTGGAACAACGATTTGTAAAGTCCGCATGAGACAATGGTGTCCACTCTCTGTCGCGAGCACTCCGTAAGAGGAGACAGATGGGACAGTAGCAGATGAATTTTCCTGGGAATGTTCTTTAGTCACACAACAGTTAATCTATCCAATTCATAAATCAAACTAAAATAAATCAAGAAAATTAATGAAGCAGGAAAGCAAGCGTTGTTCAGCCTCTTAAAACTATTCCCGTCCTGGGTCCCTTAGGCTCACCAGTGGGATGTTTTCTTGACTACAGGCGACCACAGCCGACCCCCCTATGAGCTTGTCCGGGGCTTGCCAGTCCACGGCTGGGTCAGGCCCCGCCGGTCGCTGCCCGGCTGGACAGTCACCCCATCTCCAGGAGGGGCTCTTGCTGTCAGGATGCTAGGAGCTGGAGTCTTGCACTCTGGAGGCGGGGAGCAAGAGGTGTGGCCTGCGTTCAGAGTCTGTGACTCCTACCTCGACCCTGAGCTTAGGACCAGGACTGTTCATGTACTATTTTTATGCCCGCAAGCTACAGACAGTGATTTGGTCAGGGTCCACACACAGGTGGACAGGGGTTCTGGTTGTCGATTATGGGGTTTGGGTTATCGATCATACAAGGGCTTTGTCCGCAGGCTACGGA
>PVKB01009041.1:0-10983 GCA_004027205.1 Ctenodactylus gundi | reverse complement strand
ACTGGGGATCCCGGGCAGGCAGGATGGGGAAGGTGGGAGGCCAGAGCCCCATCCAGCCCAGCCTTCCCAACCACAAGCACAGCCTGAGCTGGGGCAGGGAACGTGCAGACGGGCCAGGAGAAGCACCTCAGGGACGTTCCAGATCGTCCATCCTGCCTCTGGTTCAGCCTCTGCCTCTCACCCACCACTTCCTGTGCAGACCCTCTGTGGAGCCCCTCTCCCATTGGGACAAAATCAGTCTTGCTGAATGGCTGGAAAAAGAATGTGACATTTCTATGCTGCTGTGGCTGCGATCATCTGCCAATGTGATTTTTAATTAGAGTGTATCCAAAGTTCTGTCTCTCCTTATTCTCAATTCTGCTTTAAAATCTGTGTGTGTGCGCGTGCATGTGCGTGTGTGTGCCTGTGTGTGCGTGCGTGTGTGTGTGTGTGTGTGTGTGTGTGTGTGTGTGATTTCTGGCACCTGAACATGGCAGTGTTCTTTCTTTACCTATCTAGAAGATAGGACTCTCTACTTGAGGATTTCCACACATCGAAGCTACACTAAGAGGTTTTGTGAAAGCTACTTCAGGACTTTTGCTTCTGTTGCTGTTGTTCAAAGTTGCTGGCTCCACAGCTATGCCCTGCGAACACCCAGGGTTTCATCTTTCAGTGAGACACTAGCACTGACTGGAAAGACGATGCCAGTGTGTGCCAATCCCTTCGTTCCGTCTGACCTGTGGGAGTACATCTGCCCCGCTTCTGCCCACCCTGTCCTCTGGTGGTGGCATCTGATCGCGTTGATTAAAGAGAAGGGTTTGGTGGGATGTCACATAGAGTCCATCAGAGGAGATCAGGCCACCATCTGCAAGTCAGATGACGAAAGGAGTGAGCAGGCAGAGACGGCTAAGCAGGCACCGCAGAGGGGCAGCCAGGGGGGTGAGGCATCGTTTGGGAAAGTGTTCATTCGCAGTGGTTTCTGTTAGAATCCCACACTGGTGCCAGGCTCTGCCCTGCTAATCAAGGCGGAGCGACTGCCCCCATGCCCATCTGTCCCAGGCCCCAGGCTCCAAGCCAACTGAGGAGCCTCCCCGGTAGAGCCGGCTCCGCAACATTCGGCAGTCATTTCCCGAGCTGGGGTCTGTCCCACTGTCTGGTGGGAGGATGCAGGTCACAAACACGGCTCACCTGCCATCCAAGCATGACTGGGGTCTTTGTCTCTTTCATGCTTGGGACTGCGTGGCAATATTCTCTTCTTTCCATATGAACCAAAACGTGCATTGCTTTCTATATATTCATGTGTGTAAACCTGAATGTACCCATGCATATGTGTGTGTGCAAAAACCCAGTGTAACCGGCTTCCCACTGACCCATTCCTTACACTCTGTGCATCTCCTGGGAAGCCAGCTGCCCGTCTTGGTGCCGAGAGATGGGACCAGAAACAGTACTTTCTAGCACAGCCTGGTGACCCGGGACCATTGTCCCAATACTCTGGGAAGCAGAGGCAGGAGAATCACAAGTTCAAGCCCAGCCTGGACAATGTAGCAAGATCCTGTCTCAAAATAAAAAAAATCAAAGATGGGCTGATACAACTCATTGCAAAAGTCTTGGGTTGGATCTTAACTCATTGCAACTCATTGCAAAAGTCTTGGGTTGGATCTTAAGTACCACAAGAAAGAGAAAGAGGTAAGGAGGAAGGGAAGGAAGGAAAGAAGGAAAGAAAGAAAGAAAGGAGGGAGGGAAAGAGAGGGAGGGAAGGAAGGAAGGAAGGAGGGAAGGAAAGAAGGGAGAGAGAACAAGGCAAATTAAAACAAAGCTCCCTGCACAGAGATACTTCTAATAAGACAGTTAGGTGCTCACTACCCAGAGTGTAAGTATCCATATTTCCTGTGGAAACAAATTAAAAATGCAGGAACTCAGACACCTCCCAAATCCAAACCTACAGAATGAGAACTTGTATATCATCATGGATGATATACAAGGGTTCACATCATGGCTCCAAAGGTTAGATCGTGGGTCAGGAAGGTTCACACAGTGGCTCCAAAGATGGGACGTCTTCCAACATTACATTCTTTACTCCTTGTGGTCTCCTCTTAAAAAAAAAAACATAGAAAATTTATGAAAAACACAAGCCAGGCCCTGTGGCACAGGCCTGTAATTCCAGCACTCTGGGAGGCTGAGGCAGGAGAATTGCAAGTTGGAGCCCAGCCTGGGCAACTTAGCAACTTAGTGAGACCCTGTCTCAAGTAAACAATAAAGTGTCTGGGGAGGTAGATCAGAGTGAAGGCCTTGGGTCAACTGCAAGTACTGCAAAAGGGAGAGAGAGAGAGAGAGAGAGAGAGAGAGAGAGAGAGAGAGGTTTGTGAACCGTTTCTATCTGATACTCTTTCTCCAAAACATACTTACTGAGTGACTAGTGCTGTCAACCCCAGAGGAGGAGAGATGACAGATAACACAGTGCAGGGAAACTGCCCCCCACCACCAAACCTAAATTCCACTCCAATGAGTGAGTTCAGGGAAAGCCTTCGTTCTCAGTCCTCAGGGTTGAGTGTCTGTCCTGTCTCTGTCTGTGTCCACTATTTTCTGGTATATCTGGGTCCCAGGAAGAGTGGCTGGTATGCATGGAGTATCCCTGGACCTTGAAGCAAGTCCCCTGTACCCTGTGGGTAGCAGCATGACTCCTTTCCACCCAAGGCAGAGTCAGGCTTCCTGGTCCGGGCTGTAGGCCCATTTCTGTTCTCCTCTGTTCTCTGCTTGCTGACACGGATCCCGGCTCAGAAAATGAGCCTGGGAAAGCAGATACTTCTGAATGTTAAGCCCTGGCTGTGTACGAAGCTGCCAGAAGAGAGTTAACTGGCTCATCATAAGCTGCGATCAAAACTATAGTGAATGTTAAGAGTCTTTGGTCCCTTTGGGGCACTGAGTTATCACCAGTACGAGACGGTGACAGATACGATTTCAAGGTGACTGCAGGTGGGATGACATGGGGTTGCATTTGAGATTGCAGGTGGGGTTTCAGGTGTGACTGCAGGTGGGATTATGTTAAGACGGCAGAGGGGATTGCAATGGGGTGACTAACAGGTGTCAGGCCGAGCTTGGGGAACCCTTATGTAGAAGTAGACTCTTGGGGATCTTTAATGCTATGAACTGATACAATGCAATAATGGTGAGCATTGCTGACACCTTAAAATTGTGCTAAACTAGTACATGTCTGTGATCCCAGCAGGAGAGGCTGAGACAGGAGAATTGCAAGTATGAGCCTGGGCAATATAGTAACCTAGTGAGACACTCTCTCAAAATTTAACAAAAAAAAAAATTTTTTTTAAAGGCTTGGGATATAGCCCAATGTGAAAGCCTGGGTTTAATTCTCAATAAACAGGTAGGAAATGTGCTAAGCCTATGTTGAGGCAATGAATTCTGGGTGGCTTTGACTGTAGGACAGGAGAGGAGGATGGAAGTTCAGCTAAAAATCGCTTTCAGGAGGAGGAGGAGCAATAGTGGTCTATGTCTAGCAGCTTGTCACTCTGAAAGTTCTACCATGTACCATCTGTGCTGTGTGAGGGCAGGAGGGGGTAGCGGGCAGGGCTGTGCGCTTGGACGCCACACAGGGACACACAGAGCTGTCCCTGAACCTCACCATCCTGTGCTTTCCCACCTGGGGTCTCCGGGCTTTTCGTGTACATTGTGTCCTTCTAGATGAAACCACAAGGCCAAAGCTAATAGGCTTGTCACCCCTCTCCCGTCTTGCTGCAGGAGTGACCCCATGTCAGATGAGCCTTCTGGGGACCCCAGGACAACTGCTCCTACCCAACACTGGTCTGTAACAGCAGACTTGAGAAGGATGGAGTTTGCTGACGTTGTCTTGACACACACACACACACACACACACACACACACACACACACTCCAGGGGCTACGACTGAGGAGGCCTTTGATTACCCTGGTGCCCACAGGACCCCCTGAATTCCTTCTTACAAGAGAAACAATCCCCTCAGAGGAGCCACCATCATAGCAAGTGCAAAGAGGTTCAAATTCAGGTTCAGGACACAGTCGGAGAAGATGAAAGACGCAGGACCCGGAGGCACATCCAAGTGGCAGCCCCGTCTCCGCTTATCTTTGTTTATTTTAAGAACAGTTATCTGGAATCCCTCACATTTTTCATCCTGCAGCAGAGCCTGGCAGGGACCCTGATGTCGCAAGAGTAGGTGGGCAGCTTGGGGGATTGTGGGGTGAGGGTGCCGGTGAGTCTGAGTGAACACAGGGCTGCTGGGTACCCGCCCCTTCTAAAACATCTGCACTGTTCCCACCCCGGCCAACTGGTGCCCACCCCTACTCAGTGACTTTACGGAGGAAGAACATAGTCTGCTTCCTTCAAGGGACAAACTCTGAGCCAAGAGTTTCGGAAGACTATTCTCTAAGACCCCATCTCCTTCTCCCCCTGGAAGCCCAGCTATGGATAAAATCTGTCAGCCCTTGGACCTGAGGAGTGGCTTCATTTGTGCCAGTCCCTCCCTGCTGGCTGTGGCCAGCTGGCAAATGCTGAGGCAGGCCCAGGGGCATGTTCCTGTGGTGAGAGAAAGGTCCTTCCCCTCAGTCCCCTGGGAGATCTGCTGGACAATGCCCTCGGTTACCTGGTCAAGGAAGACACTCTGCCACACAGAGAGGCTGTATCCTCTGGGCCCTCTGAGACTAAGGTGAGTTATGGACCCCCAGTCTGCAGTTCTGGCTCCCATGAACTTGTACCAAAGGAGCCATGGGGCTGGAGAGCTCCTCTTCCCTTTCCACACCATTCAGATCCCAGGTCACGGCGCAGCCACTGCCACCAGAGCAGTTCTGGGCTGAGCTAGGAATGATCCAAAGTCACAGATGAAGGACAGACTTTCTGTGTGGTGGGAACCCAAGGTGTTCTGTGTTTGAAATTGAACATACCCCAGAAATGAGCTCCAGCCAGAATGGAGCTGTGTCCTCCAAGTCCCGTTTCTGCCCACCTTACCGCATAAAGTGGAGCCCAGCTCTGAGCTTCACCCCCTGCTTTCCTCTTGAGCAAACACAGGAGCAAGAAAGTGGCGTGCAGTGGTCCTGTGTGTGGAAGTTTCTCTATCACATTAGAGGAGCTGGTCTGACACCCAAAGCCTGACATATGCATCCCACAGGTCTAAGAGGGATCAGCAGGTAATACTCCTCTTCTCCCCCCTCAACTGATAAGCAGAAGACATGAAACAGACACATCCGGATGTGACCCAGCAGCCCTATTATTGACACACTCACTGAAAAACGGCCCTTAGACTTGCGGCCACAAGGACTCACCAGCCCTCCTGTCTGTGCGCCTCTCACAGTGAGAGTGTTTGATCAATTCTATCACCCCAGCAGACTGCCAGCTTTAGGGAGACAGGCACCCGGCCTAACTTTGCTTCTTCTTGTGCCCCTGAAAAGATTCCTAACACTGAAAACTTCCTAGCGCAGGTATCTGTGGAACAGTTGAACAAGTGAAGAAGGCAATGATTTTGCCACATCTGAGAACAAATGTTAAGACCAGGCTGTTAGGGCACAGCAAGTCCAAGACAGCGCCTCACAGGAGTGGCCGGCCTTGGGCTCAGCGGCGGGGTCAGCCGGGCGCCACCTGTCCACGATCCTCCTCGCACGACCTGAGACAGGCTATGCAAATGGTCCTCCATTGCTTTTCCAGCGTTCTAAGGATGGACACGGAGCCCAAGTCACAGGGCTGCTGTGAGGGTGGACAGCACGTGCCGTGGTTACAGCGCTGCCTGGTGCAGACTCAGTAGACATGGGTGGTGGTTGCTCTTCCTGGAGGGAAGATCAGGAGGCGGGTGGAGGTTGAAGAAGTTCCAATCAAATGTCTATTTTTTTCCATTGGGGATACAGCGAGGTTATCTGTAGTGATGAGCAGGGGATCAGAAAGGCTATTGCAAAACAAGGAGCTACAGGCCAGGCCGAAGGTCCAGCTGGGACTGAAGACCGTGAGGTTGGAGTGGCCCCAGTCCACAGACCTCAGAGCGGCCAGAGAGGACAGGCAGAGAGAAGGGAGAGGGGGTATGTCCAGCTCAGGGCAGTGCGGGGAAATCTCTGAATTCAACAGCGGGCAGAGGCAGGAGATGGGCAAGAAGATAGGACCTGGTCTATGTCAGGAATTTAGTTTGTCATGAGTCCAAGGCCAGCATGGGCCACACTGAGAGTTCAAGACCACTCTGGACTACAGAGAGAGGCTATGTCTCAAAAAAATTAATTTGGGATGAAGATTACACTTCAAATAAGAAAGTAAGAGATTACTCAATTTTTTTAAAAAGTAGGACCATTGGATAAGTCTGTCGGGAAAAGATAAAATTAGATTTATGCCTCATATAGCATACAAATACAAATAATAGACAAATTAGAGTTGAAGACAAAATCAAGTAGCAAATGGAGGATGAACACGATTCAGGCTACAGGTGACAATTTGTATGGCTTTAACGTGGGGAAGTCCTTTCTAAGCACAACCACAAATTCAGATCTCATAAATAAAAATATGAATCAATGCTGGATTTGGTGGTATAGTCCTAGACTCCCAGCATTCTGGGAGGCTGGTGCAGGAGGATCACATGTTAAAGCACCATCTGGGCAATTTAGCAGCTTAGGGATGTCCTGTTTCAAAATCAAAAGTAAAAACATGAGCCAGGGATGCAGCTTAATGTGAAAGCCCAGGGTTCAATTCTCTGTACCCCCAGGAAAAGAAAAGAAAGACATTAACATGACAAAAGAAAATTTAAATCCTCCGGATGCCAAAATAAAAACCACAAAAGTTCATTCTGAAAGGGCAAACTAAGAGAAAACACAACAGGAACGAGCAGAAACCAATGTGTAGCTTCCATAGCTACAGCATCCTTTCCAATCAACAAGAGAAGAAAACACTAAGGAAAAACTAGAAAAAGGACATGCGTGGGGGTTTATTAAAGAAGAAAAGCAAGCCTAATGCACATATAGAAATCACCAGAATGTAAATCGAAACAATCCTGTGTTAAGTCCTTGGAGAAAGAATAGAATACTGAGGAGATCATATTGAGGAAATTGGCCCAACGTTTCAAAAGAAATTTTAATCGGGTATTACCTAATGCTTGATGGGATATCAAAGCAAATGCGAGTAGAAGGCTTAAATGTAAGTGCAGTAATTCTGAAAGTGACTGGGAAACAGTGATCCCGAAGTCATTCACCCTGAGTGAAATGAGCCAGTCGCAAAGCCACAGGTAGGGCACGTTCCACTTACACCAAGTACTGAAGAGCAGTCAAAATCACAGGGACAGCAGGAGAACAGTGGCCGCCAGGAGCCGGGGCCGGGGCACAAGGGCATGTGGAGTTCCAGGTCTGCAGAAAGAAAACGGCTACGAAGATGGGGATGTTGGTGACTGCACAGTATCTGTAACAGGTTTCAATCCCACCGACTGGTCACTTGCAATTACTATGAGGGTAGATTTTACGTCTCATGTACCTTGCTACAATAGAAATTATTGGGGAAGTTGAGGTGAAATAGAAAATTATATTCTTAATATGGAGAAACCCTTTGATGTGCTGAAGTTTCAATCACTCAAAAAAAATTAATTTCTGTAAGGCAAAAACCAGTATCTACTAGCAAGAGCAAGGCCCTGAGTTCTATTTCCCAGCACCACCTAAGCCAGGCATGCTGGCATATGCCTGTAATCGCAGTTCTGCTTTGGAGGTGCAAGTGGAAGCTGAAACCACAGCATTGTTTGTCCAAAACCAAGAAGGATGTGCTCACCGTGGGACCAGTAGCTACAGTTCTCAGAATCCACCCCAAAATAAACATGGGTGCATAGGCTCTTTTCCAGGGCTGCTTGCCCACTTGTTTTATGGGCAACCATCCTTAGCCACCTTCATGTCTAATGGAGGATTGGTTAAATGATTTCTGACAGACCTACAGAAAGGAACACTGAGCTGCCATTGAAAAGTAATGTAAGAGAATGTTTATTGACATGTGCAAAGATTGACATACCTTTAAGTGAAGAAGGCAGATTACAAAACAATGTGTATGTTATTATTGTGGTTTGGATCTGGGGTGTCCCCCAAAAGTCTCCTGTAGTCGGATGCTACAGACCATCTGTGGACCCATATGCTGTTAGGAGATGGGGCCCGGTCTGGAGGGGTGGATTATGGGTGTGTGGTGGACTGTGAGTGTGTGGTGGAAGACAGGCATGTGGCAGATTGTAGACTGCCGGTGTGTGGACTAGATAGCAGTGTGTGAATTGGATTACAGGCATAGAGTGGAGGCTCAAACCTGGAATGGTGGAACACGGAAGCTGGACCCAGAAGAGATCACCAGGGTGGAGCCTGGAAAGAGGCGAGCCCTTCCTGCCTTCCTTCAGGGTCTTGATGGCTCCCTGTTTGCCATGCTGTGAGGAGCAGTCTCCACTCCAGCTGCACCTCCACCACGTGCTTCCACTGTTGCTGGCTGCCCGTGAATGGACTGTGACCTTCTAGAACTGTGAGCTACAATAAACTTTTCCTCCTCTAATCTAGGTATTGAGTCATAGCGAAAGAACAGTAACTAAGACAACTGGTCACCTCTGGAAAGTGAGGCATTTTTATTTTATTTTTGTGGTCTCTCCATATTGCCCAGATTTTCTTTATAAACAAATACTGATTTGTAATCAGAAGACAGCTAGTAAATGCTATTTTAAAAAATTATTCTTGTCAAGGATAAATTTTAAAATGTAAGGAATGGGGTATCTTTTTTTTTCTTTTTCCTTTTAAAGTTGAACAGGCTAGGCTTGAACTTGTGATCCTCCCAACTCAGCTTCTCAGGGTTAAGATTACAAACCTACACCACCACGCCAGGGTGAATCTGCCAGCCTTTTCTCCTGGCTTTGTCTGTCCACCCACCACCAAGGGCTCAACCCTCTCCTTGGGCTCTGCTGCCCTGGAGCCACTTGAGGGCGCCTGCCCACTGTGACCTTGACACCGCAACCAAAGAGCCCTACCTGCCCAGGCAGGGTGCCAACCCCAGGACACCCTCTCCAGGAGCGCCAAGCCACACTTGGAGTGGGTGGGCCATATATCCTCACACACAGAGCCCCTGCCAGAAGCAAGAAATGTTCCCTTTCCCAGTTTGGCCACACTTAACACTTTGGGTCATACTGTCTCTTGAATTCCTACTTCATCTCTGCGGTGTTCTTTTTTATCTTCTCTCTCTCTCTCTCTCTCTCTCTCTCTCTCTCTCTCTCTCTCCTTTCACACTGAGCTCCCTCCAGAGCCCATTTCTATTTTTCATTTTGAGACAGAGACTCCCTAACTTGTTGGGTTGTCCAGGCTATGCTCAAACTTGCAGTCTTCCTGACTCAGCCTCCCAGAGTGCCGATATTATAAACTTGCACCGCCAAGCATGAGCCTCACACAGCAGTCCCCACGTCCCCTTTCACCCAGGGCCCTCTCTATGAGACTATCTTGTCTTCCCTGCCCCTCACCATCATTTCCATGCTAGCCCAAGACCCCTCCTTCCTCCCCAAGGAGCACTGTGACAGTCTCCTCCACTTCAACAGCGGACAGAGGCTGCTTGGGCTAGTGTCATGTGCAGAGGACACTGAACAGGGAGGGGATCCTCCACCAGGAGCATCCCCTCAGCCCGTATCCCTGCAGGAAGGGTCTGGGCCTATCTGTCCTTACACCAGGGAAGACACACCCAGCCCAGCCATCACTGCCAACTGTGTCTTCCAAGCCTGTTTAATTTCCCTGGGTGACACCCCCTCATTTGAGGAGGCTGTGATGTCCTTAGGGTCACCCAGAGTACCTCCTGACCACAGGCCTCAGTTTCCCCAGATGCCCCAATTTCTGCAGCAGCTGTGGCAGACACTTGGAATAATGGAACCAGGATAGGACAGACTGGGACCACCACCTAGGAAAGCAGGCTTATCTGGCTCGGAGACCATGGCCACAGGGTGTGCCTGCAGACCTGGCTTCCCTTGCCCGCCACACATACAGCAGTCCCAGTCTGCAGCATAACGAGACCTACAGGGCAGAGCTTGGTGCATCCTGGCATCCTTGCTCAGATACGGGGTGGGTCCCATAGCCACACCTGGGGCAGAGGGCGGGGAACGGCTCTTAGCAGTGTCTGAGGGACAGGAAATTCCTATGGCATGGTGACCTCATGGTGACGGTGCTGAGACATGCCAGTCCCTCTCCCTGGGGCTGCAGCTCAGGCACGCAGTGCCCTGTCCCAGAACCGATGGAAGCTACCACCTGAGGTGCCCGGAAGGGGGATCCAGCGTGCATCCTTGGTCTTGGACACTTAAAATTTTTGCCAATTCCAGAGACTAATGCAGCAGAGCCACGGCCCTCCAGGGACCTCCCCACTTAGGCTGTAGGACTGTCCCTTCCCACAGAGATCTGTGCGATCCATCCCATGAGTTGAGTTAGGACAGGGCGGGGTCTGAGTGGGCTCCCCGCTGGGGGAGGAAGGGATGAGGACAGAGACAGGGCTTTTCATTGGGTGGCCGAGGCAGCCCTAACAGCCACAGGGAGAGACACTGGGTTCCCAGTAAAGTGACACTGGGATGCTGGGCACATGCTAGTAACCACGCTTACTCCCTGCAGCTCTGGAGCTCGTGAGGAGGATGTAGCCTGTGCAGAGAGAACCCTCTGACCCTGGGGTCACGGAGGGATGCTTGAGCCAGGGCAGGGTCAGTGTTGGCATTGCAGAGGGTGTGGATGGGCCTGGAACCAGACTGCAGCTCCCCAGCAGAGAGGGGTGGGAGGGGCCCGTGGAGAGGGGTCACCTCTGGTTGGGTCCCTGCTCCTGGCATCCCGAGGTGCAGATCATTGCTACCTCCTGGCTCCTTGGTCATCAGCAGCCCCCCACATACACCCCTGACGGTGACCACACCACAGGAGTGACAGTGTTGGGAACAACACTATGAATCAGACAGAATCTCTGCCCTCCAGACACTCCCAGTCCTTTGGGGAAAACAGATAAGAGACAGGTGTCATTGGCGGGGTGGATCC
>PVKB01009040.1:0-11026 GCA_004027205.1 Ctenodactylus gundi | reverse complement strand
GTGAGTTTCTCCCGTGATAACTGAATAATCAACAAGCAGTACCTCTAACGAGGAGGAAGGCGTCTCCCTTTGTCAGCCCCTAAGAGTGGAACCAGGCAACAGGGTCAGAGATGTAGCATCATACAAGAGACCATGGAAACCCGGTGCTCGTGATGGAAGTGCACTGCCCCCATTGCCAAAACACAAGACCACCAAAAAAAGTGGACTGTGATTAGCCTCTAGACCTACTTACAGTCTTACAGGAACAACAGGGATGCAGGTAACACACACACGCACACACACACACACACACACACACACACACAGACAGACACACACACACAGCCACACAGTCAGCAAAAGCCAAGCCGTGCAAAACTACAGAAACAATGAAGTACTTTTCTCCAGGAAATGAATTGCAAGAGGTATGAGAAAGTAAAGAATGGAAAGAAAAAAGACAAAAAGATGGAAAAATGCAAAAAACAAAGAAATTTCCCAACTAAAAGAAGCACGTCAGCTGACTGAAATTAACTGAATCTATTTAAATCAAAAAAGCTGACAAAAGCCTGAGGCAATCACTGAGCTGCGCCTGGACTGTAGTAAGGAGGTGTTGGTGTTGTATGCGTGATACGGGTGTCTTGGTTGTGTGAAGAGATGCTGAGGTTTTAGATCTAAAATACCCCATGAAGTTTCACATGTCAGGAAGGCGATCAGGTCACGGGAGTGTGTACTTCTCAGTGGCTTCTTACACCCAGACCCTCTCTTCCCTCTCTGCTCCCTGGCTGTGGTGAGGTGGGCAGCTGTCCCTCGCCATGCCCTTCCTCCACTCCATGTCTGTCTTGGAGCCAGCGGACATGGACTGAATCCTCTGAAAACCGGAGGCCAAAGCAAACCTCTCCTCCTTCAAGCTGTGGGTCTCAAGGATTTTATCCCAGCAACTAAAAAGTGACAAATACAGAGAGAGGGACATGAAGAAGTTCCTGTTTTGATATTCTCAGTGACTTAAGAAAGCAAGGAAAGTCAATAGAAGATTTTGTGATAATTGATCATCTACCAGCTTTGAAGGGTCTGATCTATCTCCCTCGATGTGGGAGAGAAAACCCCACTCTCTGGAGAAAAGCCAGGCTCTTGCCTCTTCATACATGCCAACAGAAGTACACACCACTCGTGGAGGTCTCCTGTTGTGGTTCAGACCAGGCATGACCCCATAGCCTCAGGTGTTTGGAAACTGGTTCAATCATGGGGTGAATCCCTTGATTTCCTATGTCATTAAGAGACGGGGTCTGGGAGGAAGGGGCAGGTCACCGGGGCATGACCTGGAAGGATGTATTTCCCTCACTGCTCCACTCTTTGAGCTCTGTTTCCTGTGTGACTCGATGAACAGCTTTTCTCCAGCTAGGCCCTCCCCATGCCTTTCCACCTTTGCCAGTCATCCATGAATGGACTGAGACACTCTGAAACTATGACTTTAAATAAACCTTTTCTACCTTAAATGGTGGGTGTTGGGTATTGTGTCCCGGCAACAAAAAAATAACTGAGACTCCCCTTTCCATCAAAGGAAAAGAATGAAGCAGAATCCAATCCAGACCCAAGTCAACCTCCAGAGGAAAGAGGCGTGAAGACGGAACATGACAAGCAAAACCTCCGACAGCAGTCCCAGCCCAGAGCACCGGAAACGCTCACAACAACGTCACCGTGATTCAGCCTGGAAGCGGCCGGGTACAGTGGAGGGGGCCAACATGTAACACTCCACTGACAGATCAAATAAATGCAATGTGTAGATTTCACTTAGCTCCTGATTAAAAACAAACCAACTGTAAAAAACACGCATTGTGTTAGAAAATTAGAGGAAACTGTACATGGCCTGAGTATAAATTATACGAAGAAATTATTGTTAATTCTGTTGAAGGTGCTAATGGAATTGTAGTGTTTTTCTTAAGTCCTTAACTGTTACAGATAGAAAAGCACTTATAGAAGAAACTGTACTTACGTTTGGGATTTGCTCTAAAACATCTCAGATACGGTATGCAGAGAAATCTAAATGGCAGATAGGGCCTTTGAGCTGTGTGATGGGGAATGAAGGCTTCTGAGGCCTGGCTCTCCACTGGCTGGACATCTGGGACAGATGCCAAGGCTACTGCCACCTCCCTAGTCACCTGACCATGGTGTTGAAAAGGTCTGCAGAACAGAGCAGCACCAGTTTGAACTCTTCAAAGCATCATTCATAATTCAAGGAACATACAGCCCATCTTCTGGGCCAAAGATGCTTTTCCCACAGCCCCGAGCTCTACGAAGCCTGGGTCAACCTTTGGGAGTTGGAGATATCTTCTAGAGACTGCTGTGAAGGTACCTGAAAGCGGGGTCAGCTCCACGACCTTCTGGGATCCATGGCAACAAACAGAGGAAATTACTCTGGAATCCTTTAAAAATATATATACTTCAGCCGTAAACTGTTACAAATGGGGCTCTTCTAGACACATGGAATAAAATCCCAATCACTCTGGTTTAACAGAAGTCAAGAGAAAGGGACAGTATCTTCGTTATTTTCTTGTTACTGTGACTGAATACCAGCTATCCACAACTTAAGGGAGAACAGACATATTCAGCTCACAGTTTCAGAAAGTCTCAACCACCCACTCACAGGCAGCCAGCAATGGCAGGAGCGCATGACAGGCTGGAGAGCTGCTCACAACATCGCAGAAAGAAGCCAAAAGAAGGCAGGAGCCAGTCAGTGTCCGGAGACTCACGCCACGGCCTGAGCTTTTCGAGGAGAAACTGTAATGTGTCTTCTTCCTCTCTCTACTCAGTTTGAGCGGGCAGCTGGACCGCCCACAGCAGGGTGGGCACCCCTTCAGCACTTCCTGGCCTACAAGTCAACAATACACACCTGAAAGCTCTTCCCTGGGCATCTCCAATTTTAACAAGTTGGCACAATCCCTTGAACAGTCACAGGGAGGAATGCCTTGTAAGAAATCAGACGGTCCTAGATCTCTGGGTCAGTAGAGCAAGGGGCCTCTCAGGGCCTAAAAATGTGACAAGGTGAACAGTGAGCTGTAGAGGACACCTTGACTCTGCAGAAGGGACACCACCCTACCTCCACTCTCCCCTGAACTCACAGTGAGCCCAACACTGACACAGCTGCAGATTTGGCCAGCAATCCATTTCTTTCCAAACAAGTGCATATCAGAGTCCAGGTCATGCATCAAAACCAAGACAACACATTCCCTATTTCTCCAGCAGTTTTTGTAAATGCCCTATGATATTCCGCATAGACCATTTACACATTGTATACTGTAAAACACTGCTGAAAGTTACAAAGATGGAAAGGAGGAGGGTGGATCAGAATACTGAGTGTAGGTAATAGATTGGTTCTTCTCAAACTGATACACAGGTTCAACACACCCAGTCAAAATTCCTGCCTGCTTTTCTGACGAAATTGACAAGCTGATTGGAAACAGAAAGGACCCAAAATAGCCAGAACAATTTGAAAAGTGGTCTCTAAAACTCAGAAATCATACTTCCAGGTTTAAATAGTTACCATAACACTTCAATAATGAAGAAAGCCCTACGGAATGCGCTAAGGGTAAAAATAAGCAGGCAGCAGAACAGACGATTGATTTGTAACAGAAGTACAGAGGTGATTCAGAAAGTGGAAAGAGAGTACCTTTGAAAAGGTGCTGGGGCAGGAGAAATGGCACAGTGGTTAAAACGCTTGCCTAGCAAGCACAGGCCATGAGTTCAATTCCCCAACACCACATAAATCTGGGCATGGTGGTGCATGCCTATAACCCTGACACTCGGGAGGCTGAGGCAAGAGGATTGCTATGAGTCCAAGGCTAGCCTGGGCTCCATAGTGAGTTCAGGACCATTCTGGGAGAGGGTACAGAGGGAGCTGCTTTCTCAAAATAAATAAATGAAATGAAAAGGTACGTTTAAACTATATACAAAAATAAACTCAAAATCAATGATAAACTAAAAACAAACTCAAAACTAACCACAAACTTAAATGTAAAACTCTAACACTATAACAAGATACAGGAGAAATCCCAGTGACCCTGGGTTAGATAGACATTTCTGAATAGGACACAAAAGCAACGCTACAGGTAAATCTCAAAGGCGGATGAACGCAGGAGAGGCGCCAGACACACAGAGTAATTTTGTATATTCCATTTAAAGGGAACCACCGAAATGACAGGTCTCACTGACAGCCACAGAGAGCAGATTGGCGAGGACGGGAGAGGGGGAGACGTCACAGACGGTGCCAAGGGAGCCGACCGTGAAGGCAGCGCTGGCTGTCAGCTCGGGGATGCGGTGGCATCCGTGTCTGAATGTGTCAACGCTCATGAAAAATACATGTGTCAAGCGGGTCTGCTTTATTCTGTGCAAACTTTACCTCAATACAGCTGAATTTTTGAAAAATTAGGTGTCAAAAAATAACTAAACTTGGCTTTAGGGTTAATTTCATCAAGGCAGTCGTGGAGCTCCTAGTTGGCTGCTTTGTTTGCTTGCCTGCCTACCATAAAAGGGTTGAACCACCAGGTGTAGATACTCACTGGTGCTGAACACAAACCTGTGGCCACTTGGTGGCCAGCTGCCGGGAAAATGATTTTATAATGATGGAAGTATGGTAGCTTTTCCTTTGTTAAAAAGGAAGCAACTTGCATTTTAAATTGCTTTCTGCTACCAAATTTTATTGATCTGGACATACAAGTGGCCTGCTACATGCTTACTTCAGGGAAGGTGGGAGCAGCCCCACCCCGCTGAGGACAGGGGCTCCCACACGTCCCTGTGGTGCTCCAGGCAGGGCCCTTCTGTGGTGGCCTCCGGTGGCTTCTCTGGCGGCGTGAAGACCTTCCACGCGGCGGGGGTTCTACTGCCACCTGCCAGCTCCCGGTGCGGCGCCCGCCGTCCTGGCCCCGGCTCGCGCCGCCTCTTCCCGCTGTCCTCGGGCCGGGCGTCGTTACCTAGTCCTTCGCCTTCATCTGGTCTCCGGTCTCCCCCGCAAACAGCCTCTGCACAGACTCCGCAAGGGGACGGGTACCAAAGGGCACAAGGTGTGCTTTCCGAATCCTACCTGAGATACGCCTTGGAGAGGCGGCAACGCCAGAGCCACACAAGGCTGGCAAAGGCTCAGGACGGGGTCTGGTAAGCCCCCCAGGGCGGAGGTGGGACCTCAGCTAGCCCCATGCGGGAAGCAGGTACAGATTCTCGTCATAAAAAGGAAATTCCGGAGGGGCGAGTAGAGACACCGAGGCTGGAGCCGCTGAGGCCGCTGGGCCTGGACCTGCCCTGACTTCAAGTCCCTAATCTCCAAGCCACGAGCCTGCTCTGGCGGCGTAGTGTGCAGACCCCGGAAGTTTTAAGCTCGTGGCCATCCTGGACCCAGAATCCTGGCCCCAAGTCCTGGACCGGCACTGAGAGCTCAGCACTTGCAACGCCATGGCCAGCGAGAGTCCTGAGTGTGAGCACCCACCTGCGTATTCCATTTAAAGGAAACCACCAAAATGACAGGTCTCACTGACAGCCGCAGAGAGCAGACTGGCGAGGACGGGGGAGGGGGAGACGTCACGGACGGTGCCAAGGGAGCCCCCAACGCCCCCCCCCCCATACCAGACTATGGTAGCGCCACAGCCTTCCTTGAGGAGCAAGGCCGCCAGCTGGGCCTGGGCTGTCAGAAGGCGGAGGTGGCACCCAGGTGTGTGGCCCCCGCTCTGACTGAGCCGGGCACCAGCCCTACACTCTTCTCCATCTTGCCCAACGCCCACACGGAGGTAGTGCCTGTGTGCAAGGAACACTGCAGTCATGACCCCTCGAGGCTTTCAAGGATCCTGAGGGCTACACCTGTGCTCGGGGCACCCAGGGCACAAAGAGTGGCGCCTGGAGGCTGTGAGGAAGCTATGCCGAGGGACACCGCGTTCCTGGGACCATCCGCGTGACCTATGTGCCCGATGAGGAGATTGGAGGTTTCCAAGGGGCACCGTTGTTTGTGCAGCAGCCGGCGTTCCAGGCCCTGAAAGCAGGCTTTGCCCTGCACGAGGGCCTGGCCAACCCCACTGATGCCTTCACTGTCTTGTTCAGCGAGGGAGCCATCCGGTGGGTGCGGTCTACCAGCACCGGGAGGCCGGGCCATAGCTCGCGCTGAAGCGTGGACACAGCAGTAGAGAAGCTGCCCAAGGGTCTAGGTTCCATCCTGGCATTCCGGGAGAGGACAGGCAGAGGCTACCATCCAACCCTCACCTGAGGGAGGGGCTGTGACTTGCGTGAACGTGACAAAGACAGAGGGTGGCATGGCCTTCACCACGGTACCTGCCACTGAGTGCCAGCTTTGACTTCTGCTTGGCACCCAGTGTGAACCTGAAGGATTCTGGGAAGCAGCTGCAGAGCTGGTGCCGGCAGCTGGCGAGGGGGGTCACCTTCGACTTTGCTCAGAGATGGATGGAGCCCTGAGTGACATCCACTGATGACGTAGACCCAGAGGGCAGCTTTCGGCGGGGTCTGCAAGGATACGAACCTCCTTCAGGAGCAGAGATCTTCCTTGCTACCACCCACAGCCACTGTGCCTGCGCAGCAGGGACCCCAGCTCGGGCTTCTCACCCATAAACCTCACGCCTGTGCTGCTAGTGAGCATGACATGCAGCTTCATGAGGCTGTGCTCCCCTGTAGGACTGCTATACACAGGCATCTGCTATTGGTGCTGGCCAGTGTGCCCGCCCTGCCCGGTGACGGCTGAGCCTCATGCCCGCCCCCCCCAGCCTTTGCCCTGGGGCTTCTTCCTAACAAGGTCAAGGTCTTCCTCTTCCCCCGCCATTAACAATCTGTGTGGACAGAGGCTCACCCTGAATTTCTAACACTGGGGACATTCATGGAGAAGGGATTCTCATTTCTCTAGGGACATGGTCCCATCTCATTTTACAGATAAGAAAAGTGAACCTAGGTCTAAGCCTCTTGACAAAGCACACTGTCTAGCACCACCAAGCCACATCTGCCTAGCAAGAAGGGGCCACAGCTCCTGTGCTCACTGGCCACTGTACCTACATCCGATTGTGAAGATTGGATGCATTGCTCCCATCAAAAGGGGATACCAAAAGAAGAGCCGCCGGGGTGGGTGACCTCATCACGGCGCTCTCTGCAAGGCTCTGCTTTTCCTGGAGCCCGACATGATTCCAGAGACTTCTAGATATTGTTCCAGGGAGTTCTGGAACTGGATATTGTAAAAGATGGCAACTGAGTATCCCCTTAAACTCTGAAAATTATCTTACCTACTCTTTCTTTTTCCTTTTTTCTTCCAAAGTTATTACTTTCATTAGTATGCATTTGCAATATACAGCGGATACGTTAAACTTGAGTGTTGGTATACGTAACACATCACGTAATCGTCCCATCCCTTCTTCTCCACCTCCTCCCTCGCTCCCTCCTCCCACAGCTCCTCTCCCTTTCCGCAACTCCATCCCCACTTCCTACCACCTCTCTTCTTTAGCTCTTTTACTTACTTAAACTTTGGGTATCTCATATACAGTCTCAAGTTGTATCCACTTACCTGAAAATGACACAAATTTACCTTCACCTGTGACAGATATACTCCATCGCGTTTATACTCCTCATTTTCTGTATCCACCTATCTGTTGACCGGCAGTTTCCATGATCTAGCTATTATTAGCTGTGCTGTTGTAAACCTGGTATGTGTAAACCTGATGTCACTGTTACAAGATGCTTTTAACACCTGTGGAAAGATTCACAGAAGAGGTATAACTGGGTCTAATGGGATATCTATTTTCAGTTTTTTGAGGAATGTCCCTACTGAATTCCATGATGGTTATACCAGTTTACACTCCCGCCGGCAGTGTAGTAGGGTTCCTTCTTCCTCACATCCTTGCCAGCATCTGTTGTTTGTTGAGTTCTTGATAAAAGCTTTGCTTACTGGGGTGAGACGGCATCTCAGTGTTGCTTTGATTTGCACTTCACTAATAGTTAAAGATGAAGGACATTTTTTCATGTATTTGTTGGCCATTTGTGTTTCTTCTTCTGAGCACTGCCTTTCCACTTTTAATTGGGTCTTTAGAGGCAAAAATCCTTAATAAGATACTTGCAAACAGAATGCAACATAACATTAAAAAGATCATATACCATGACTTCACCCCAGAGATGCAAGAATGAGTCAACATACAAGTTATTCAAAACAGCACATAAACAAAAGTAAGGACAAAACCACATAATCATTGCAATAGATGCAGAAAAGGGTTTCAACAACATCTAACCTCCATTTATGATTTTTAAATCTGATAAAATTACATATACAAGGGTTTTACTTCAAGATAACGAAGATCATTTATTACAAACCTATCGCTGACACGATACTAAATGGAGAAAAATTTGAAAGCTTTCCCCTGAAGTCAGAAACAAGACAAGAATGCCCACTTTCACCTCTCCTATTCAATATAGTGTTTGAAACCCTAGTCAGAGCAATCAGGCAAGAGAATGAAATAAAGGGAATATATACTGAAAAGGAATCAGTCAAACTATCCGTATTTGCAGATGACATAATCCTTCACACAGAAGACCCCAAAACTCCTCAGAAGACTTAATTAACAAATTTAGCCATGGTGCAGGTTATAAAAGCAATAGTATTCCTGCATACTAACAATAAAACACTAAGAGATGAGAAAAAAAAATCCCATTCTGAATAGCCTCAAAAAAAAAAAAATCTAGAAATAAACCTAACTAAGGAAGGAAAAGACCTCTATAATGAAAACTATAAATAATGCTGAAAAAGAAATTGAAGAGAACATCAAAAATGACAAGACATTCCTTGTTCTGAATAGGTATAACCAATATTGTCAAAATAGCCATAGTACAAAAACTAACATACAGATTTAATGCAATGTCTATCAAAATACCAATAGCATGTTTCACAGAACCAGAAAAAAAAATCCTAAAATTCATATGAAACTGACGAAAGACAAAGTGAAAGAGGGGGACAGGGTGGGGGTGAAGGGAGGGAAAGGAGGGTGGGGGGGGACAAAAGGAGAGCGGGAAAGCCCTTGTCACCTTGACAAGATACGTATGTGCACAAAATGCTCAACTCCATTGTAAACCTTAAATTTTGCACTTGTACATATCAATAAAATGGGAAAAAAATTTCTGGAACTGGCACAACCAATCAGTGGAACAGAACTGAGGTTGCAGAGACAAGCCTGCACCCCCTCAGCCACCTGATCGTCAACAAAGGAGCCAAAACCTACACTTAAGCAAATGGTGTTGGGAGAACTGGTTACTTACACGCCAAAGAATGAACCTAGATTCATGTCTTTCACCTATACTAAAATCAAATCAAAACAGATCAAAAACTAGATATTAAAATTGAAACACTAAATTTGCTAGAGGACAAAAATCAGTAAAATTCTTGATGACACAGGCGTAGGCAAGAACTTTCTCAACAGAACCCTGTTGCACCAAGAATCAACAATTGGGATAATATCAAGTTCAAAACGTGCATAACAAAGGAAATAATCAAGAGTGAAGAGAGAAACAGAATGAGTGTTATCCAAAATACACAGAGAACTGAAAAAAAATGTGCTACCTCAGTTACTGCTGCCTTGGTGTCCTCGGACATGAAGGGGGACGAGATAGACTAGGGAAGTCCAGGGTTAATAAACCTGGTAATAACCACATTCCTTAAATTATAATTAACAGATGAGCAGAGATCTGACCCAGAATTTTAAAGGAGACAAAAAAAATTGAAGGCAAAGATGCCAAGCCTTGGGATCAGGATTTCTGTGTCTCCTTTCTGTTTGTCTGTATTTTTTCTATCCTGCCTCTTCCTCTCCTTGGCAAGCCCATCATGCACCTGCCTTGGGCCCTTTCTGGAGTCCTTTGTTTGGAGGTGATACTTAGCACCTTCATTCCTGAGCCCTGCCTTCCTGCCAGCCCCATCTCCTCACACTCTCACAGGCCATCCCTAAGAACCAGGCTCTCCCCTGGTTTTGTGGGCATAAGACCTGCACCATAGGGTCTCAGGCTGAGCACTGAAGGCAGCATCTGGCATAAGGACTTGGGCATAACAAGTCCTCACCCACCAAACACTCCTGTTATTACGGTGGCCATCGCCGCAAGTCCTGCCAGCGCTCGGCGGGGCTCTACCAGTCTCCCTGTCTCCTCACCCTGCCTTGGCAACGATCTTTCTAAAGGCTCCTTGTTCCCTCTCTAAATCAGACCTCACCTGGAAAACGCAACCCCAGGACAAAAGCTCTGAAGGCCTCCTCCTGGGTGAAGGGTGAAGGGAAGGGGCACCTGCTACCCTGGAGATGTTTGAAAGACTCGCCAAACCCAGCTGGAGCCTCAGCATTTATATGCATAGACTGTATTGTTGGAGGAATTTTACTACAGATGTAAGTCTCCGATGTCCTGTTAATTAAAAAGCTCTTCTGTTTATACCTTGGAAACCTGCCGGCTTGGGGAACAGGTTTCTGCTCCTATAGGAGAAACACATTACTAATGGGCAGGGGTGGGGACATGAATCTGAGGCACTAGAAAGAGAAAGAAACACACACACACATAAGATCACCAAAGAAGCAGCTTGCTAACATTTGAAATGTAGAATAGAACTATGGAAAAAACAAACCTAAAAAGAAGCAGTTATGCAGAAAACACAATACACCAATCTCATATTTATAAGGTCCCAAAATGCACTGGCTCTTGAGCAGAATAAGCCTAGCCTCTCCTCTGTGGCTTCCGGGGCCCATGTGGAAGAAGGGACTACAGTTCTTGGGAATCACCCAGGCTGAAGCTGACATAGACACAGAACTTCCTCAACTTCATATCAATTATTTCCTGAAGTTGTGCAGGCTTTAAGAGCAGGCCCTCGGGGTCCCCACCTACAAGACGAGGGGTTGCTACTTTCCCTGATTTCTTACCTCCAGAGCTGAACCGTTGACGCACAACCACTGTGCCGGACCTCGGACACAGAAAACCTCCTCTATCCCGTGCCCTCGTCACCCTCTTGTTGCTGGACACAGTTCCTGACACCCAAACTTAAAGGAAGCAAGGTTCA
>PVKB01009039.1:0-11012 GCA_004027205.1 Ctenodactylus gundi | reverse complement strand
AGCGAGGCGAGGGCCAGCTGCGGGTCGCGGGGCGGCAGCAGCGAGTAGGTGATGAGGGCGTTGGTGCCCGCGTCTCTGTCAGTGGCGCTGATGGTGCCGATGTGCAGGGCGGGGCTGTTGTTCTCGCGGACGAACAGCGTGTAGGAGGCTTGCGTGAAGGTCGGGGCGTTGTCGTTGACGTCGGAGACCTGCACACTTACGTTGTGCTGGGTTATCAGCCTGGGACTCCCTAAATCAGAGACGGTGATGGTGATGTTGTACTCGGCTCTGGTCTCTCTATCCAGTGGCCTCTCTGTCACTAGGGTGTAAAAGTTCTTGAAAGAGGGCTTCAAAAGGAAGGGGAGATCGTTTTGGACAGAGCACACCATCCTACCATTGTCCCCGGAATCTGGATCAGAAACACTGAAAGCAGCTACCACAGTCTCTGGGGAGTTTTCTGGGATAGACCTGCTGAGGGTGGATATGGTCAGTTCTGGGGCGTTGTCATTCACATCCACCACTTCTATAGCGACAGTACATTTCCCTGAGAAGCCCCCGCTGTCTGTGGCTACAATTTCCAGGTTATAATGCTGATTTGTCTCAAAATCCAACTCCAGTTTCAGACGAATTTCCCCTGTTTCCTGGTCTATTGTAAACGGTTGAGTAACTTCATCGTCGTGGAATAGAGAATAGGACACACTGCCATGTGTTCCTGCGTCTAAATCCCGGGCTGAGACCACGACGACTACGGAATTAACGGGAGTATTCTCAAGAATCTGTGCCTCATAGAGCGACTGTAAAAATGCCGGGGCGTTATCATTGATGTCCACCACTTCAATGCGCACTGTGGTAGTCCCAGACCTTGGAGGAGCCCCACCATCCAGAGCCATGAGAATTAAAGTGAGTTCGCTCTGTTCCTCCCGGTCCAGCGCTTTGTCCAGCACCAGCTCTGGGTATTTTCTGCCATCTCCGCGATTGTGAGTAACCACATGAAAATTGGAATTACCACTGATGGTGTAGTTCTGAACAGTGTTGCTCCCAATGTCAAAGTCTCGAGCTGGCTTCAAAGGAAACACAGTCCCTGGAAGGGCACTCTCGGGAATTTTAAGAATCATTTCTCTCTCTAGGAACTCCGGAGAATGGTCATTTACATCTGTGAGATGCAGATCGCCCTGAAAAAACTGCACCGGCTTTTCCAGTAATATCTGGAATTGCAATATACAGGGTTCTGTCGCCGCGCACAGCCCCTCCCGGTCTAGTTTTTCATACAGAAGCAAATCGCCTGTCTTCACATCAAGCTGCAAGCGCTGTTTGTTTCCTTTATAATGGATTCGTGTGCCTCGAGTGACCAGGTCCCCCACCCTGAGCCCCAGATCTTTTGCCAGGTTGGCCACAAAGTAGCCACTTTCTGTTTCTTCTGGGATGGAGTACCTAAAGGTCTCAGAGCGAGCCTCCCACAAAAGCAACAGTATAGCAAGAAAAACAACTTGCCTTTTCTGCAGCGTGTCTGCTTGCGTGGTCTCCATTGTTCAGATCCCGTCCAGAAGGTGCAGTTTCTCCAACTCGGTATACAGTCCACAGATATCTGACTGGCGCTTACAACAAAATGCCTTTCAGATCTCTCCTCTAGATCTTTTCTAACATGCTTCCTTTTTTAAAGGAGCGCTGAGAGTTATGATTTCCAGCATAATGGCGTCCAGGGTATCTGCAGAGCCTTCTGTTCATATTCTTAGCTTGTAGCTCCACCAGGCGTCCATATTTACTATTGCATGTAAGACTTTAAGTTTTACTGCCAATTCTAACTAGGTAATAAATTTTGTATTAACTGTCAAGCTTGATATTATCTGCAATTCTTAGTGATTGGAAGTTTTTAATAAATCTTTTCTGTGGTAATATTTAGTGAAAGGATACTTTTGAGAATGAGGCAGACTGATATTAATCTCTGTAAGTACTTCAAGTACATGAAAATAAACCTTTATTTGGTTAGTTTATTATTATATGGTTACATGGTTATATGGAATCTACATGATTTTAAGTTTTGACAAAAAATTCTCTATTTTGAAGTATAACATGAGTCCTTAAGGGATTCTTAGTGACTTTTCACAAAGTGAATTCATTGCTATAAACAGAACCTAAAGTAAAATGAAATGCTATGGAATACCCTTCTGCCATTGTCTTTCCTTGAATGATGACCACTAACCTGAATAACTCTGCCATAGTATTTTTTCATTTTTAAACCTTTAAAAAATTCAGAAAGAGAATATTACTATTACCTTCCATGTGTCTTTCACTCGATATTGTGTTTGTAAAAGTGATCTGTGTTGTGCTGTCTTAATTTGATTATCAGTTGTTTATATTAGTCATCTTTATGAATATACTGTGATCTTTAGTTGATGAACATTTAGTTGTGAATATGCTATGTTCTTTACTTGATTAACATTGGGTCTTTGCAGTTTTGAATTTTTTAAACTAGTAATACTGCTATGAGTATTCTCATAAATGTGTTTCTGTGGCCATATGTAGGTATTGACTTTAAGTATATTCACAGGAGTTGAATTGCTGTCTATTAAGTGTGAGAATGTATTTTGCTTTAGCAAACATTATAGGTGTTTCTCAAAAATAGTGCATAAAGTAAGAGAGTTCCAGTAGCTCCATATTATTGTCAACATTTTACGTGATCTTTTCAATTTTCACCACCCTAGTGTGTGGTGATATCATATTGTGATTTAGATTACTATTTCCATGGTGATTCATGAAATTATTCAAATTCCCATGTTTATTGGCTTGTGGATTCATTCATATTAAATGTTCATTCATGTCTTCCATACTTCTTCTTTTTGAGGCATTCCCTTGTTTGGTTGGTAGTCTGCAGAAGCATCTTTTATATTCTGGGTAGAAGACCTTTTTCAGATGTATCTACTACAAATACTGTTTCCTACTCTATGCTTCATATTTACTCTCTGTTATATCTTTGATAAATAAGACTTTATTGGTTTCTTCTGACTTGTCAATAGCTCTCCTTTCTGGTTAGGACTTTTTTATTTTATTTACATTTTTGCATATTCTAAGGTCACAATACATTCTTGCATATGTTGAAAGATTAATTACTTTTCATAAAACAATTTCAGTTTTTCACATAATAATACACATTTAAACTTTCTAAATGACTTTTTATGAATTAATAGTTCACTTCTTTTTGGTGTTGAATTAGAATTTCCATTATTTGTTGATTACAATTTATTTATCAGTTCATCTACTCAGGTCATTTTGTTTGCCTCTGAATTTGAAGAATTATGAATGAAGGAGCTATAAAACTTCCTGTGCCTTTTTATGTGGCAGTGTTCTCAGGTTCTTTGAAAAAATACTAAAGAATATGATTGCTTGATCACATGATAAGAGTAAGTTGAGAGTTGTAACAAACTGCAAAACTGTCTTCCAAAGCATCCTTCACAGCGTGTGTCTATGAGAGCTTCTCATTCCTTAGCATTTGGGCTCTCCGTGTTGTCCAGTTTAGCCATTTTAATAGCTTTGTAGTGGTATCTCATTTTGCTTAATTTGATTTTGTTGTTTTGTTGATGTTGTGGGCCATCTTTCATATTTTTATTTGACATCTATGAGTCTTCTCTGGGAAGGTATTTGTTAAGGTCTTTGGTGCATTGTTAAATAGGGTTGTTTTCTTTGTTGAATTTTAACAATCTTTGTATATTTTGAGTAATAATCCTTTATCAAATGTTCTGCAAATACTTTCTTCTAGTCTGCAGCTGTATTTTATTCTGTTGATAGGAAGTTTTTCAGAAAATATTTAATTTTTAAATTTTTAATGAAGTCCTTGTTATCAATTCTTCCTTTCATATCAATCATGTCTTTGTGTTGTTGTATCTCCAATTTTACTCTCTTCTTTGAAGATTGCTTTGGGTATTATTTTCCTGTTATATTTCTACATAAACTTTATATTCAGCTGGTCAACTTTCACAAAGAAATTTTGTTTAGGATCGTGTTGATTCCTTAGATTAACTGAGGTAGAAGTAATATAAGATCTTTCAAGTAGAAAGTATTGTATATTTCTCCAATTATTTAGATGCATGTTGTTTCCTCTAAATAACTTTTCAATGTAAAATTATTATGAACATTCTACCAGATTCATTTTCATATATTTGGTATATTTTCAAAGATTATTCATTCTTCATGAATGCTTGTGAATTGCGCTTGCATTTATGCATTTCCAAAGTTGAAATACAGGTGTGAACAGTGTGCTTCAGTAATTAAAAATAGGCATTTGAGATTTTGAGATTACTGTAAATCATGTTTAAATTTTTTATTTTGTTGCTATATATTGTAGAAACACAACCCATATTTGTATTTCGACTTTATATCTAGTTATTGTTAACTTTATTCTAAGTGGCTATAGATTCTTAATGATTTTTATGTATACACTTGTGAGTTTTTATATTTGCCTATTTTATTTATTCTCTTACAACTACATGTGCTTTTGTTTTTCCTTATTTCACTGGCTTGGATCAATAATAAAATACTAAATTGAAATTCTGTAATAGCTGACCTCATCTCATTCTTGATTTCTAGGGAAGAGTTTGATAATTTAACATCAAGCTCCCATGTTTTTAAAGACACTCTGGAAGTTCTCTCCCATTGTATTTGCTGTCAATTTTACCATCATTGTATGTTAGTTTTATCAATCACTTTTGATGAAATAACATTCAGATAATAATATTGTTCTCTTGTAGATATTAATATAATAGATTATATTTATCAATTTTCAAATAGTAAACAGCATTGTGTTCCTAAAATAAAGCCAAGTTTTTCACAACATCTTGTTTTTCTTTTATATATTTCTAAATAATATTTGCTTATTTAAAAAAATTTCCATGGGGTTTATTAAAAGGTCTTTTTTTGTAATCTTTCTTATACTACCTTATTTAGATTTGAATGTCATAAGCCATTAAGTATTATGCTGATACCCAAATCATTCAGGAGATATTTTCTAGTTTCCATTCTTACTTTATGTAAGTTGGTGTTAATTTTTTATAAGTATTTGGAAGAGTTCACAGTGGAACACCAATATGTACAAAATAAGAATCAAAATATAGCATTTCATGAATGATTTGGATGTCAGCACAATATTTAATGGATTATGACATTCAAATCTGAATAAGACATTATGAAAAAAGAAAATTACAAACCAATCACTTTAGGAAGGTTTTATGTATTTTCAGTTTATTTAGCAGATATGATCAATCAGATATTCTGTTTCTTCTTGCTTCAAATTTTGAAAAGAAGGCTTTTTGTGGATATTTTATATTAATTGCCAAATTTGTGGGCATAAAATTAGCTCATACTAGTCCCTTTTTAAAAAATATTGGTAGAACAGGTAATGCTATTTCTTTTTTTCTAATCCTAATAATGACGGTTAAGGTTTTCTCTTTTTTGTGACTTGTCAGAATTTTCAATTATATCAATGAGTATAACAGAACAATTTTGGGGTTTACTGATTTTCCCTTATGTATTTCTCATGTGCTTTAATTCTACTCCTGTGTAAGTGTATATTTGTGCATACCTTCCTTCTTTATTCACTTTTGATTTGCTTTTCTTTTTCTGGCTTCTTGAGATGAAACTTAGATTACAGATTTTTAATCTTTCTCTTCAAGTTTTAAATTTCCCTCTAAGCTCTGTTTTGATACATTAGTTATCAATTTTTACTCCAAAATACTTGGAAATTGTTTCTGTTGTGTTTTCCTTTTCCTTTTCCATAATACATGGGTTGTATTATTTAATTTTGAAGCATTTGGGAATTTATTGCTTTACATTAATTTCTGCCTTAATTCTGCTAAGGTAAAAATATGAGCCATTTCAGTTTATTTTTTAAAAACAAGGCTTACTTCATTACCCAGAATATGAACAATTGTATAATATTCTATATTCACATAAAAATGAATATGCTTTATTGTGTTATATATACCAATTTATTTGAATATTAGTGTTGTTTCTATTTTCAATATTTCTGTGTATTATTTTCTTAGCCTAGTAAGAATTGTCTAGTTATATTAAGTCTTATATTTATATCCTATCAAGTTAACTTTATGTTTTTAGTTCTTTTATAATGATATATTCAATATTAGACCTCACATATTTCTGGTAGATTTACCTCTTTATTGTTATGAAATACCTTTGTTAATACTTATTATATGCCATTCCTAAAGTCTTCATTGTCTTATGTGAATACAGCTACGTTAGGTTTCTTTTGATTAGTGCTTATAATATACAATTTATGTCATTATTAAAGTTTCAGTCTTTCTATGTTATGCCACACACATACACACATATTTACTTTTCACCATATGTTTATGCTTTTTAAATAATTACTCTACCAATTTTAGCTATTTAATTGGGTTATCTCACTCATAATTAATGTAAGACCTGACTTTTTTATTTGTAATCACCATCTACTTATTTTTCCATGTGTCCTTAATGTTTTATTCTTCTTTTGGATTATTCAAACACATATTATTGTAAAAAAATATTTTCTTCAATTAACTTTTCAGTTATTCTCTTAGAGATTATTCAAGTATTTACAGTATCTTTGATCTACAAGAATCTAGAAAAATATTGATTTTTCTACTCCTATAATATTTAGAATCTTGACTCTCCTAAACTCCACATATCTAATTTTTATATTATTGCTCTTACTAATTTAAATTTTATATATATTTTAAATTCTTTAAGAACTACTACCATTGTCTAGTATAGTCACCCTTGTATGAATGTTCACTTGTATTGTATTTTACTGTAATATTTTAGTTCTTGAAGTTTTGTGATTCCTTTTTTGTGATTTTTCCTGTTACCTAATGGATTCCACTGAAAGTATATTTTTAATGCAGGCATGACTGTGATTAATTCTCTTAGCTTTTGCTTGTCTGAAAACTTCACTTTTGCAAGACACATTTGCTGAATAGAATTTTGGATTGTTAATAGTGTTTTTGATAACTTTGAAAGCATCACTCCGTTGCCCTTTTGATTTCATAGTTTATTAGAAGCCAGTTCTCTATATTTACTGACATTCTTTTAAAAGGGACTTTTTGTGGTCTGGTTGCTTTTAAGATTTTTTTTCTCTTTATCAACTTTTCTTTGACTTGTCTGTTTGTGCTTTGAGTTTTTCTTAGCTTGATTGTGTTTCACAAAGCAGCTTACAGAATGAAAGATTTTTGCCAACCTTGAAAAACTTTTATGGTCCAAAACTTTCCACACCCATTCTTACTTTCTTCTGTTGTCCCAGGATAGTAATTAAATGTACATTGGGGTTCTTGGGACGTGCACCAATGTTCTTTTGTATATTTAATTTTTTATTTGTGTTTCAAATTGGAGAGTTATATTGATCTATTTTGCCTCCACAACTCCTAAATCCTTTTACATCTGTGATATTAAACAATTTAAATAATTTTAGATCAGATGCTAATTGAATTTCAGTAGTAGATTTTCCATTTTTAAAATTTTAATTCTCTGGTAAAAGTTTCTTTTAAACTATTTTCTTCACTCTTAACTTTAATGTGCTTATTTTAATATATTTGTCAGTTAATTCTAATACTGTGATCATCTGTAGATCATGTGTGTGTGTGTCTCGTTGCTTTTATTCTGCCATCCCCTTTTGTGTGTGTGCATACACGCCTAGGAATGTTTTTTAATAAATTCTAGCTATTTTGTAAAAAGTTGTCCAAGATCAAGGTGATATTATATTCTTCTAGGAATCATTCCAATTTTGCACAATTATATCCAAACAGCCACGATGCTTAGTGGATGTTTTTGCAGTCCTGATAGGCATCTAATCCTACAGAATTTTCAGTTGAGAACTTGATATGTTCTTCACAGCCCCTTCCCACAGCAGCAGATCCTAAAGGGTAACATTTTTCTTCTGCTTTTCAAGATTTTCTATTTGAGTGTTTAGTCTTCCCTTGGCTTTCCTGAGTTTGACAACTGCCCCTGAGCTTGAGTCCTCCAGTCTGCCAAAAGCTACTGCAAGTTACATTGTTCTTGCCAAGAAACTGTTGTTTATTTTCAGATTCAGCAAATTTCTTTGGAGTGACCTAACTTAGGACTCAGGTGCCACCCTGGAAGATTTATTTTTCCATCTCTGAAATCTTAATAAACTTGTTACTAGATCATCTGACTTCTGCTGCTTCATATCCCTGAATTTTAACCAGTATTTTTTTGGGGGGGGGGGGAGGGTAGTTTTCTGCTGCCAGATAATCATATAATCTGAAAGCAGAATTCCACTAAATACATGTATAAATTATAACCTCACACTTTTAAAAGATGTGTTTGTGTGTGTGTGTGTGTGTGTGTGTGTGTGTGTGTGTGTCTGCATGTGGTAAGATAGGTCAGTGCTTTACCACTTAGCTTAACCCTCTACCCAAGAAGAAGGGATTTGAAAGTGGTATGAGCTACATTGCCTCCAGTTAAATTTCTGCCCTCAGAATAGCATATGTTGAGCTTATCACATAGTATGCTTAAAACAGCAAAAGAATTATAAAAGATGCATTTATAAGAAAGAACCTAAGAAAAAGCATATTTATTAGGTGTCATTATTAAGACATTTGTCTATATTATCTATTTTTATTCTGTAGCAATAGAACTGCCTTTTTCAAAAGGTATAAATGTTGTGAATATTATTTGGGTCATGGTCACTACTAATGACTTGTAATCAAATTTCAAAATATTGAACTATTCTACCACTGATGGTGGCCCCTCATTGGTTAGAAGTGATCCATATACTATATAGATACAGATATACACAGGTTGGAGTGGGTTCTAGGTGTTCATTTGGCTAGTCTTAATTGGGTAATTAGATAAATTGGATCTACCTAACATAAACAGAAGGTGTGCTCATGATGTCGACATTTACTGGTCAAAATTTCAGGCAGACTTATTATTTTATCACACATAACCTTATTTAAATAGAGGATAATAAAAAATGAGTAACATGTATCTCTTGCATATTTGTGTTTAACTCTGCTCTACTTAAATCCCTCAGTCTAATTTCTAAATGAAATGAAAACTAAAAACCTGTTTCAAGAATAACTTAAATATAATTTTCAAAAATTTGTTATATCACTAAGAAAATTAGTAATTCAGAGGAAAGAACACATTTGTACACTGCAATGGAATATTTGAGTTATAAATATATTAGGTTATAAAGTAAGATTTTAATTGCTTTCATTCTGCCAACAGTTCATTGAAGCTGCCTTAAAATTCTAACCAGATAAATTTAACTAGTTAGAAATAATACGGTAGTTCACTAGGCTTATTGAACCCAACATAAAACATCTGTAATTCAGGTAAATGTGTCACGCCTCCATTTTCAGAGAAAAGCTAATGTTTACTTCATACAGAGCCAATGTTAGTTGGAATAAAAAGTTAAGTGAAAATAACTGTTTACATTAAAGAACAAAATAGAAGATAAATATGAAAAAGAAGTCACTATTACTAAAAATTGTCAATACTAAAAGTAACAAAAAGTAAAAAATCTGAGATAAGCCAATAATCAGAATTAAACAGGATAGCTAAAGATTTGTATATTTTTACTTTTTGAAAGGGAAGGAGAAGCTGCAGGAAAGCTGCGGGAAATGTACACACTAAACTGTACTTGGATTTCTATTTATAAGTCAGGATAAGAAGATATGCGAATTCTTTGGAAATTTTTACAGCATGTTCAAGTCTGAGACTTTGCTTAAAAGGATTGTGCCCAGTGGGGATTAACAATTCCATAAAGTGGAAAGGAAAAAAGTACATTCTCTCTTTTATTTCTATTCAATAGCGAATATTTTTTAAAATTTACTCAGAATTTATGGAGCAGTTACAATGTGCTAGATTTATAGCAACTAAATAAATAAAATAATATCCAGCATATGCAGTACCCACAACCAGAAGAGTCATCATTTTTGTCTATTACTATTTTAATGATATGCATATTAATATACAATTTGTAGGAAGCAAGTACGTTAGATTATTTTTCTCATAGATACTCAGGAGTCATAATCTTGTAGTATAATCAACCAGAAAACAAAAAAAATTTTTTTTCAAATACTCTGTGCTTGAAAAGAATAAGTTATAAACCCATTGAAAAAGGTATCATGATGGTCTGAGGACTGAGGCAGAAGACTGCAAATTTAAATCCAGTCTGGGCAATTTAGTGACTTAATGACATGATAACAAAAAATAAAAATTAAAGTGGGCTGTGAATAGAGTTCAGCGTGAAGGCTCTGGGTTCACTCCTAGTACCAAAAGAAAAAGAGCACACCAGTAACATGAACAAATGCAATATTTCATACATGCTCTGAATGTTTAAGCATGAATTTAATAAGTCCATTAAAATAGAATTTTATACTAAGTATGAACTTAATTAGGTAAAGATTAATCACCAAGAGAAGATCAATATGAATCAAATAAACAACCAGTATAACTGAAAAATGCTAAACGCACGTCCACCAGTAAAATAGGAACACATTTACTGCTATCAGAGACATGCATAGTCTACCATAGTGGTAGACCAGCAGGAGAACAAAGAACTAAATTAATGACATTTTCTGACGCAAATACAAACCCTAGCTGAATACAAAGCTGTTCCTGCAGTTGGGATTTGCTCTATTTCCTGTCCCAGAGTCCTGACCCAGAAGATTGGGGAACATCGGCTTCAGGAATTTGAACTCACCAGTCCCAGAGTCTCCAGTCAGACGCACCTCATACTGGTAGCTCTGGGACAGAGTCCCGGTGCCGCTGACATCCACAAGTTGGCCCGGAAAGTGGCCCTCGGGCACCGAGCAGCGAACCAGCGAGGCCGCCCGGCCCCTCCTGCACAGCCGCACCCCCACCAACACCAGCACGGAGAACAGGAACAGCGACGACACCGACGCCAGCGCGATGACCAGGTAGACAGTGAGCGAGTCGGCCTGCGCGCGCTCGGGCGCCACCTCGGGCAGCGGCAGGTAGGGCTGCGAGAAGCCGTCCACCAGCAGCACGTGCAGCGT
>PVKB01009038.1:0-11046 GCA_004027205.1 Ctenodactylus gundi | reverse complement strand
GGGCTCTAGTCCCCAATAGTACAGAGAGCTTACCCTCCCTCTCCCTCAGCTAAGGCTTGGGAAAATGGTAAACCCAAACGCAGTGGATTGAAGAGAATTTAATCAATAAACTAGTTAGAAAGAGAGACTAGAGTGAAGGAAATACTTATAGTGAAGCAGTGTAACTATAATTATAGCTAGAAATGGTTGGAATGAATTACCTTTTCTAGGATAAGGAGGAGAGTGGAGCAAAAGCTCACTAGAGCTTTGAGAGGGACCTGCAGAGAGACTAGCATCTAGGAGCAGCCTCTTGATTTCCTTCTGAGCTTCCCATTGGATGAATTAAAAGTCTGGAAACAAGAGTCTGTTGCTGTATCCTGAAGAATCAGCCTTGTAAATGCACAGCATGTTGACATGGGTTAGAGAGTGCAGCCAGCAGGGCACACAGAAAATTCTGTTCTCTCTATAAATCTCACTACCTGTCCAATTTGGAAATTAGACACGCTGTGACTCATGGTGTTTCTTATATTAATTAATATGAGTTCTTATTTAACTCTTCCATGTTACTTAAGTTTCCAGGAATTAATGATTTCTCAGCACTGTTGTCAGCTTCTAGAGGGTGACAAGTACGTCTTCTATATTGTTTGACTTAAACGTGTGTAACGTAAGAGCCACATCAAAGTTGGTACTCTGATATACATTTGTTGATTGAAGATAATACGAAAATAGAAGCCAGAAACCCCACTGCAATATTTATTTATTGAAGGGTTTTTCATAACCTTTGAGTCCCAAAAGTGCAGGACTGTATTTATTTGGTGTTATGTGTGGCCAGGTGCAGTTAATGCGAACCAGATTTTACGAAGGTTTTCAGAAGTGGAATGGGTAATCAATAGGGCATCTGTCCAAATTCCATAATATAAATTCCTTTGTAACATCCTCAATACATTACTTCCTGGCTCAGGGTTTAATACCGTTTAATGATGTGTATCTCATTAGTTCATGCAGTGCAGTCCAGTCAACATCTTTGAATAAGAAAAAAGTTGTTTCTCGTAAGAACTTTTTTAGGAAATTATTGATCTCTAGCTCCTGGCAGTCACTGATCTATTTTTGTCAGTATAATTCTTTTTTCCAGAATGTCATATAAATGAAATCAAATAATAGTAAACCACTTTAAATTGGCTTTTTTCATTCTTCATAATGTGCTTGTGGCTCATTTAAGTTGTTGAGTCCCAAAGATTGTTGCTCTATTCACTTGTCAAATCATGTTAGGTTGTTCGTCATGGTTAGTGAGTCTAATTTACCTGGGAACAGTTGCTATGAAGACAAAGAGAAAACAAGCTATGTGGATTTATTCACCCATCCCAAGACCCCGATTTTATGATGAAGAAGAGAGTTCTCCTGCTGGGGATCTTCAGCCCCCTGCGGGCTCCCCTTTCTCCTGCCATGTGAGCTGCTTCTGTGGCTGAGAAGCTGTTAGGGTGATGCAATGAAAGGGACACAAAATGAAGACAAAACAAGATTAGCTTGTCTTATTCTTATGGAATGGTAGGAGAGCTATTTCCTTTTTCTTGAATCAGAACTAGGTAGCACACTTCATACTCTGTCAGCACAGATGCCCAGTTCTAGGTTTTGGTCTGCTCTGATTTCTGATTAAGGGGTATCAGTTGGCAAGAATGGTAAGCTCACATTTGATTCAGGGGATCTTCTGATCCTGGCCTTCTGCCTCACTCCCTCAGCCTCTGGTTGCTATTCAGAATACTTGATCAAACATGCTCTGTGTCCTTGGGCATTTTGTCCAAGTTTAATTACACGTACCCTGGAATGTGGTTACTAAATCCTTCTTATTGGAACGAGAGCATTCTTTGAGTTTCAAATACTGTTATGGGTTGGATCTGAACTGTCTTCCCCAAAGCCTCAGTATTTGTATGCAGTGGGATTCCTGTGAAACCACGTGCTGTTAAGAGGTAAGGCCTTTTTATGTGTGCATTTATGTTGGAAGGGATGGAATACGGGGTCTTGACCCAAAAGGGAACAGATTATTGGGACAGGACCTGGAAGGTTGGCTCTGCCTTCCTCCCTCACTTGGTGTTCTGTCTGCCCTGCCATGAATAGCTCTCCAGTAATGCCTCCACCATGTGTTTCCTACACTGCTGGCCTCCCACAAGTGACCTGAAACTTCAGCTAAAATAAATCCTTCTTCCTTTATGTTATGATGTCAGGGATTCTATCCCAGCATTAAATCAGTGACTGTAACAGGTACTGAGTGTTGTAGTTTTAATTTCTAACTTAAAATAAAAGACTCTGCTTAGGCTAAGCTCAATGGTTAGAGTGCTTTCCTAGCATGCACACGGCACTGGGTTTGACTTTGTAGCAAGATATAATCCCTGTAGAAAATAAATGAGTAAGTAGAAATAAAAGATTATATCATGGGGCCTGGCTCAAAATATTAAAAAAAATCCCTGATGATATGTGAAACTAGTTTCTTTGTATTTGTACTACCTTCTTTCTTGTAGTGGTTATGCAAATACGGATATCTTAACTTTTTCCCTTCCAATTCATATTTCTTTTATCCTTTCTTTTGCCTGATGGCTCTTGCCAAAATTGCAAGCATTATGTTGAATGGAAAGGGTGACAGTGACAGTGGGCATTCTTGTCTTGCTCCTGAATTTAGTGTGAAAAGCTTTCAGCCTTCATTTAGGCTAATATTGGCAGAGAGGTTGTTGTAAATAGCTTGGATCACGTTGTGGTAATGTCCTTCTCTTCCTGTTTCTTTGGAGTATTTATCATAAATGGATGTTGCATTTTGTCATCAATTTTCTGCATCTGCATCTATTGAGATGATAATATGATTTTTATTTTTGCATCTATTAATGTGGTTATTACATTTATTGATTTGAATATGTTGAAATATTCCTGCATTTCTGGAATGAAGTCCATTTGGTCAGAGTGTATAATCTTTGTGATTTGCTGCATTCTCTTGGCAAGAATTTTATTGAATATTTTTGAGCCTATTCATTGGAGATATTGGCCTATAATTTTATTTTTTTTTGTTGAGTCTTTCTCTGGTTTTGGAATTACAGTTGTGCTAGCTTCAAAGCATGATTTTGACAACTTTCCTTCCTTTTTAGTTTCTTGAAAGATTTTGCTGAGCATTGGCATTAATTTTTCCTTGTTGTTCTTGTAGAATTTTGCTGGAAATCCATCAGGTGCTAGGCTTATCTTAATTGGATATGGTTTTATTACTTCTTTAATTTCATGGATGAATATAGGCCTGGTCAGGTGTTTTAATCTTTCAGTTTTGGAGTTTGATATGTGTTTAGGAATTCATTATTTTAGATTTTTAAATTTATTGTAGTATAATCTTCCAAAATAATTTCTTTTAGTCATTTGAATTTTCATGTTGTCTGTTGTAATTTCATCTTTTTCATTCCTGATTGTACTGATATCATTCTTTTATTCCTTTATTTTTATGAGTTTAGTCAGGAGCTTATTGGTCTTGTTTTTTTTTTTCAAAAAGACCTTTTTTGTTTCATTTATTTTTGCATGTTTTTAAAAACAATTAATTTTCAAATTGAATTGATTTCTACTCTGATATTTAAAATTTCTTTCCTTCTGTTAATTTTGGGGTTGGCTTGTTCTTATTTTTTTAGGGCTCTGAGTTGTTTCATTAGTTTATTTATTTGAGTTGCTCAGTTCTTTATATTTGTGCATTTATGGAAATGAATTTTTCTCTTAACATTGCCTTAATATTTTTCCAGAGGTTCTGTTGTAATGTGCTACCATTGTCTTTGTCTCTATGATCTTTTTGATTTCTTCCCTGATTTCTTCTGTGACTCAATGTTTTTTTTTTTAGAGATGTACTGTTCAACCTCCATTTGTTTGTATTATAGTTGATTTCCAGTTTTATTCCAGTGTGATTTGACAGAGAACATGGGATAATGTCAATGTTCTTGTATTTATTTAAACTTGTTTTGTGGTCTAGAGCACGGTCTCTTTTGGAAAATGTACCATGAGCAGCTGAAAGGAATGTGCATTTTGTTGTTGAATTAAAAACTCTGTAGATGTCTGTCAGATCCCATTTCTTCCATGGTGTTGTTGAGATCTGCTATGTCTTTGTTGATTTTTTTCCAGTTCATCTGTCTACTTTGGAGAGAGGAGTATTAAAGGGCCCAAGTATTATTGAGTTGGGGCCTGTCTGTTTTTTTAAGTCCAGCAGATTTTGTTTTATGTAGCTGGGTGCACCATTATTTGGAGCATGTTTATAATTGTTAGATTCCCCTGTTGGATTGTTTTATGAAAATGAAGTGACTTTCTTTGTCTCTTTTGACCAGTTTTGGTTTCAAATCCATTTTGTTAGTGAAAAGTGTCACTACTGCTTATTTTTGGCTCCCTGTTGAGTTTTCACCTTGAGATCCACACTTTCAACTTGTGTGTATGTTTATCTCTATATGTAAAGTATGTCTCCTGCAAGAAACATATGGTTGCATTCTGTTTTTTAATCCATTTACCCATTGTTTGTGTTTTGATTGGTGAGTTGAGACCATTGACATTTAAAGTTACAACTGACATGCACCCAGGGCTGTCATTTTTCAACCATATGAATGGTGATTTCTTTTGTTTACTTGTTTTTTTTTAATATTCTCTCTGTCAAAGATAAGTATATCACTGAAGTATTTGTTATATTTGTTTTCTGTATCCCCATCCAAAAAACATTAAGAATTTTTTGTAGTGCTGGTTTGTTTGCTATAAATTTCTTTAAGTTTTTTTTGCCTCTTTTAAATGATATTTTTGGTGGGTACAAGAGTTTTGGTTGGCAGTTATTTTCTTTCTTTGATTACTTTACTTCTGGCTTTTCTGGCCCTTAGAGTTTGGATTGAGAAGTCTGGTGTTGCCCTGATAAGTTTGCCTTGGTATATTATTGGCTTTTTTCTTCTCACAGCTTTTAGGACATTTTCTTTGTACTTTATGCCTGTGATTTTTATTGTAATATGTCTAGGGGAGCTTTTCTTTTGGTGTGTAGCAGGTCTCCATCATTTGCAGGTGTTTTTTTTCTTTTTTTTTTCTATGTATAGGAATTTTTCTCTTATGACTCCATTTAATAAATTTCATAATCCTTTAGTTTGGGTTTTCATTTTTTTCTTGTATTCCTGTTATTATGAAATAAAATTTCTTTGAGTCATATATAATCTGTTGGAATCCATTTTTGTGTTGACTTGCCATTATTTGAGCATTTTTAAGAGTTTGTTCTGTTATTTCTGCCTTGTCTTCTAGATCAGATATTCTCTCCTTATTTTGAGTCATTCTATTCCCCCAAATATCCAAGGAGTTTTTTTTCCTGATACCCTTTATTTTTTTTATATATTTGGAATTCTTTAATCAATTTGTCATTCATTTTCTGTATTGACTTCTGTAGCTCTGTTAGCTTTGTGTGTATTTTGTCCTTAAATTCTTTAGTTAAATCTTTTTAAAACACATGAAGTATCTTGTGTAGATTGTTGTTTGAGTCTGTCTTGTATTCTTCCAGCAAGCTGATTTTTTTCAGAGTTTAGAAATTTGGGATTTTTCTCCCTTGATGGACTGGGGTCTTTCAGAGATATTTTGCCCCCATGTTTTCTCATCTTGCTGATGATTGTTTCTTTAGCTTTCTATGGTAGTTCTTTAGAGAATCTCAGTTTTCTGATAGTGGAGAATGTTGACCTTTGGCTGTGCAATATGCCATCATGGATACTGGGGAGAGGTTCCCCATTAGTGTTCACCTGCTTCATTCTTTCAGATCTGACTGTTTCTGCTTGTCCTGTCTGAGAAAGACTTTTCCAGTGTGGCTGAAGCTGCCTGTCCTGAAACCTTCTGGCCTTCAGATGGTGTGCACAGGGGAGAGGCACCCTGGACACTCAGGAGGATAGCACAGTGTTACAGGTGCTCCAGATGCCCCTAGCTTCACTGTGCATTTTCAGCCTCAGGCATGACCAGGCCAATGTGAACTGCATACAGAGGCCATAGTGCACTGAAGGATGCCTAGCTCCTCAGTGCGGGGCCATAGTCCCCAGTGGAATGTGTTGGCGCAAGCTTAGCTTCTCAGTGCCAGGCCACAGCCCCAGGCAGTTTCAAGCCATGGGGAGTGAAACTCCTCTCCCCATCCTTAAAGAGTGCTCTGTCCTTTTTTTCTGTCCCTGCTGGCTGTCACCAGTGCACATGGAGAGTGTAGTGCATTTGAGGCTGTCCGGCTTCTTAGTGCCAGGTCTTAGTGCCAGTACCAAGCTCCAAGCAGAGTGTGTTTGGGGGTATCTAGCTTTTCAATGCCAGACCCCAGCCCAACACTATAGCTCTATCACGTTTTCCCTCCCTCTCTGCTGGCTGCTATAAGGTATTTGGCCGGATTGAGGATGTAAGGGCTTCCCCCACCTCCTTTCTTTTTTTATGTGTCCTGCGATCTGATTTTGGAGCCACTACCACTGGATTCCACAGCACCCTTGCACCTTCCACCTGGGAGAGGACAGCTTGCCTCTCACACTTGCTCTAGTTCCCGGTCCTCTGAGGGTGTTTAGATCTTGTTATCCTGTATCTTTCGTTCTAAGGTGCACTTGGAAGTGCATTACAGTGGATCTCAATCAGCCTCAAACCTTCTGCGGGGGAGGCAATAGGGACCCACCACTCAGCGTCTCTTCAGCCAGTGACTGCCCACTTTTGTTTTTACCTTTTATCCTTGGGTTTTGCTATAGTCCTGAGATATATTTTCGTCTAGCTATTTGTCGCCCTAGTTGGTTTCTTTGGAAGCAGCTTTCCTGGAGTTCCTGCTGCATCAACACCTTGACTCTTCTCCTGGACTAAATTTGTAACTTGAAGTTTCGTAGGTAATTTATGTTATGTGACTTTAGACAGTGAAGCTCACTTAAAGTGTAGTTTGTGATTGACAGATTCTATGCATCTGTTTCTCTTTCTCTTGTTGTCAAACTCCAGTGAGGCAAATTTCCTTGCAGCCTTCTAGAAGGGAGCACATTTTTTTTTCTAATGTGCTCATTTACAAAAGGTAGATTTTTGGGTTGCTGGCTTTATAGGTGGGTTTAGTAAAAAAAAAAAATCGAGTGTCTTTGAACTTGGTCTTTTGAGCCTAATGTGAAGACTAATGGCCATTTTCAACCAATTTAATATTGTTTTATTTTGAAAGCTGCTAGTCTTCTGTCATCGTTCACTTAGATTTTTCCCTCAGCATTCTTTATTTTCTCGTTTGATCATTTTGCAGTAAAGATTTAAAAATATTTACTAGAAGTATTTTTTTTTTTCAATTGGAGGTCATTTTAAGTAGTTTGTCCAGTATGTTTCTACACACAGAATATTTTCTCTGTGGACTGTCATTCATTTCAGTTAGATCTCAATTAAAATGAGGCATATTGAATGCATATGGTGTGAAAGAAAAGGTTAGGAGGCCAAGATTATGATATAGTTTTTTTGTTGTTTGACAGTTAGACATTCTTTTCCCTGACCCTCAGGTTCCTTATTATTTTCTGCGTTTCTTCCTGGGTAGGTTCTGTAATTATTACCACTTTTTAAACAGTCTGTGTTCAAGGTATTTCACCATCTCAGCTAGTATAATCAGAGGAATATTATTTGGGCTTTTGTTGGAATTTTTTTCAAGGTAGAACTCTGATCTCAAAGAATAAAATGATTTAATGTTAACTAGAGAGCATTGTGCAGGCAGGAGAGTACAGTCTTTTTAAGGTTTGCCAGTGTATGTAAAAGCAATATCCCCGTGTTGCTAGTATAATGCACTGCACACAGACTCAAGAGGCTGTCAGCAGTTATGGGTGTATTCAGTGCTTCTGCTGTGTGTATATGTTGCTGTGTGTCTTGGCATCCGTGAACAATACAGGATGAGACCACTTTTTCTTCCAAAATGAAACAAATTTCTCTACCTGTCTGGAAGAATAACCTACTTGTTTAAAAGTAAGCAATTGCCTATTCATGTTGGATACTAAATTCCTGTTGAAATGACACAGTACAGGAGACAGCTGACTTCCTTTTGATTATAAGTGTTACAGATCCTCTGAAGTAGCAGAGCTTGGTGTCCTACAGCAGATTTTAGAGATGATCTAGTCAAGTTGCACATTGACTTTTATAGCTGCAGCAGCACTTTTTTTTTCCAGAGAAAAGAATTCGGAATTTCAGCATATAAAACATGCTTCATTAGTAATTTAATTGCATAATATACAAATTCAAGTTTTATACAATATTATAGTTCAATACTAATGGATTGTTTTATTTTTAATACTTAGTTTATTTTTAAATTTTTGTTAGTATATATTTATGATATACAATATTTACATTAGACTTGAGAAACTTGTTCATACACATATTGTGTTCGTACATATATTTTACATTCCTTTCCCCTTGCCCTTTCTTACTCTCATAACCCCTCCACCGTCTCCCTCATCTTCCACAACTCCATCTCCCTGCCTCCAGATATCTCACTTGCTTGGCTGTATTAGTTATTTATACTTCAGGTTTCTCATATTAGAGAAACTGTATGATATGCACTCTTCTAGGTCTGATTCACTTCACTGAGCATAGTTGTCTCACATTCTACCTATTTTCCAGCAAAAGGTGTAAATCTATATTTCTTGATGGCAGAGTTGTGCTCCATTGTACATATATGTTACATTTACTTCATCCATTTGTCTATTGAGGAATATTATGACATCTTTCATAAGTTGGCTATTATTAGCTTTGCTGCTATAAATATGGATAAGCACATAACTCTCTTATATGATGCTTTTAGCTCTTTTGGAAAGATATCCGGAAGAGATATTGCTAGGTCAAATGGAATGTCTATTTTTAGTGTTTTTGATAATCTTCATACTGTTTTCTATAATGATCATATCTATTTACAGTCCCACAGTGATGTAAAAGAGTTTCTTTTCCCCACATTGTCTCCAGCATCTATTTTTTTTTACTTCTTGCTAAAAGCCATATCTGCTAGAGTAAAATGAAACTTCACTGCTGTTTTGATTTGCATTTCTCTAGTAGCTAAATATGTTGAATATTTTCATGTATTGTTTGGTTATTTATAGTCTTTCTAAGAATTGTCTTTTTACTTTAATTGCCTACTTTTAATGAATCTTTGGTTTTGAGGAATCTATATGTCTTCAGTTCTTTGTATATCTAGTTATTAGTCTCCCGTTAAGGTGTAGGTGGCAATAGTTTTTCCCCATTCAGTCAGCTCACTTTGTTGATTGTTTCCTTTGCTGTGCAGAATTTTGAATTTGATATAATTCCAGTTGTTAATTCTTAAGATTACTTATTTTACACCATATGTTCTATGAGAAAGTCTTTGCCTACACCCATGTCTTTAAGAGTTTTACCTATTTTTGTCCTCCAGGACTTTGAATGTTTCCATTATTAGATATAGGTCTTTGATCCACTTTGATTTTAGGATGTGGAGTTAGTACAAGCCTAGATTCATTCTTTTGCATGTGGAAAACCGGTTCTTGGAGCAGCATTTATTAAAGAAGCTATCCTTTCTCCGGTGTATATTTTTTGTGGCTTTGTTGAACATCAAGTGCCTGAGTCTGAGGTTGTCACTGCATTCTCTGTTCGATTCCATAGGCCAGCCTGTTTTGTGCCTCTGTTGTTTTGTAATATAACCTAATGCCTGGAATCAGGAAGCCACCTGCTTTTGTCTTGTTCTTAAGGATTGCCTTGCCTATTCCGGTCTCTTCTGGTTGCATATGAATTTCAGGATGGTTTTTAAAGTTCTGTGAGAAATGATGTTGATAATTTGAGAAGAATTGTCACAGAATTTATATATCAGTGGCCATTTTAGCAATATTAGTTCTGCCTATCCTAGACCAGGGTATTCTTTCCATTTTAAAATATCCTCTTCAATTTAACTTTTCAGTGTATTATAGTTTTTATTGTAGAGATGCTTCACTTCTTTCATTAGTTTTATTCTTGACTAATTTTTTGAGGGGCTATTAAGAATGACATTGTTCTCATCTTTTTCTCCATTTTTGTTAATTATAGGAATGCTATTGATTTTTGTAATAATTTTATGTCTTGCACTTTGGCTGAATTCATTAATTAGTTCTAAGAGTGTTCTGGTGGAGTTTTTGGCGTCTTCTGTAAAGAGAATCATGTTTTCTGAAAATAAGGATAATACAAATTCTTGTTTCCAATACATATTCCCTTTATTTCATTCTCTTGCCTGATACCTCTTTCTAGAATTTCAAGTACTATATTAAATAAGAGTGGCGAGAGTGGATATCCTTATCTTGTTCCTGACTTAGGGAAAAATGCTTTCAATTTTTTCCCTTTTAGTATAATGTTGGCAGTAGGCTTGGTGAAAATGGCTCTTATCAGCTTGAGATATTGTCTTTCTATACCTACTTTCATTAGGATTTTCCCCCTTTTATTGAATGTATAAGTACAAAATTTTAGGTCTACAATGAAGTTTAGCATTTTGTGCAACTAAGTATCTTGTCATTAGGTTTTTTATCATGTGTGGGTAGTATATTTTATCAAAGGACTTTTCTGCATCTTTGAGATGATAATGTGATTTGTCTTTGCTCTTCTTTATTGGTGTATTACATTCATTGATTCATGTATGTTGAACCATCTTTGCATCTCTGGGATGAAGCAACTGTAATGACGGTGTATGGTCTTTTTATGATTTGTTGAATTCTATTGGCATGTTTCATAATGAGGATTTTTGCATTTATGTCCAAAAAGGAAACTAGCATATAGTTTTCTTTCCTAGATAAGTATTTGTCTGGTTTTGGTATCAGGATAATGCTTTTTTATAGAAAAGAGTTTGGCAGTTTTCCTTCTCTTTCAATTTCATGAAACATTTGGAGAAGTTTGGCTTTAGCTCTTCTTTGAAGTATTGGTAGAATTCTGCAGTGAATCCATCAGGTCTTGGGTTTGCCTTTCTAGTTAGAGGTTTTTTTATTATTGCCTCAATTTCAATACTTGTTTTGAAGTTGTTTTGGGTTTTTTATCCTCTTGGTTCAGTTTTTTTCCCCATTATATTGATATGTATATGTGCAAAATTTAAGGTTTATGTCGCGGGCACTC